>JAATLQ010030442.1:0-10188 GCA_013421005.1 Heliconius erato x Heliconius himera | reverse complement strand
CATTTTGCCTTAAACTAGAGCGCAAATATTTTTTTACTTATTTTTAAATTAAATATAATAGATATGAAATATAGACCACAGAAATTTAAAATTAGTTCATCAATTATTTCTACTACCGATTATTAAATTTAACTATAAAATAATCATTACACTCACCAACTTCCCGGGGGCACAGTGTTGAAAACGGCGTCTATGGCCTTTAGCACATTTATGAACATCTAAAGCACCTCCATAATTTCTCTTGCTAGGAACTGTCCCAACACTATACGCTGGCTTGCTCTCAACAAAATTCTGTATGAGAATGCTAAGGATACAGAGTACGACCATACACTTCACAGCCTTCATCATGATTGTGAAATTGATGAAGATGATGAACAGCGATTCTATTTGATAACCACTTAGTCACTTAGACGCGCGACTTGTGTTCGAAATGCGATCTAATACGTTTATTAAATGTAGGAGGATATAAGGAAAATGGTCTTATTTGTACACCGACTGGTTGAATACTGATGTCTACGAAACACGCGAATACTTAAATACCGGTATGTATGATTCAGGGTGTGTGATGACGTAAAAAACGTAATATGACTACATCTTTCACCACAAATTGACTGTATTCTTTGTTAATTATTATTTAATATTGTAAAATGGATATATTATTATACAACATTAAATTAATCGATTCAAATATTGAATCTCTTATTTTTTTTATTTTGTGATAAGCTCATTAAGAGCCAAGCTTGCTACTGCTTTAAGCGTAAGCCGGCAATAAATATTTCGAAATTTCTGTTTGGAACTAAAGTTAGTTTGTCAAAAGAAATAATAAAACATGTGAAAAAAAAATCATGATAACTTTCAAGAAATTATAGGGGTGTTTCCAAATTAGCACAATGGCTACATTTGAGGGTAAGATACGTATTATTTGTGTGTATAAAGAATAACAGTAAAAAATCTTTTTCCATTTCCCATTCTTTAAATCATCTATGTTTTCATCAAGAACTAATACGTTTTCAGTTGTAAAAAATTGTGATAAAATCCACTAAAACCAAGCTGGATAACTCAGAATCGGTGTGAATTTTGCAACGTAAGCAATTACTGTTATTTCTTACACCTCAAAAGTTAACAAGTGACGCGGTCCTTAAGCTACTAACTTTTTTGGGACTAAAATGAACAGCAAAAGGAAAGTCTTAGCTTTTTCTATAGACCTGGCTAAGGACTTTGACACTGTCTCAATACTTATACTCATTGGAAATCTTGAATGTCCTGGGATACGTCCGTCACACGCCGTTAAGCCGAAGAGGCTTCTCCTCCTACTCCTCCTCTCTATTACTTAACAAATAAGTTTCAAAGAATTAGGATGGATAAATTTGTTAGTCCCACTCTTTTTCTCACTCTTTTTTTTTTGTAATTGATATTTGTGGCTTATAGCTCAAAAATGGAAAAATTATTGAATTTGCCAAACCGCCAATTCTTGGAATGAAGTGTATGAATAGGGCTGAACTCCTTCTCTCTTTGGTTAACTAAAAAAAACCGTTTAAGTGCGAGTCGGACTCACCCACCCAGGTTTCGTACCAATTTTGTGATAGTAGGTCAACGGAAAGTACAACTTATAAAAGTGTATCAACTTTAATTTTTAATTTAAGATTTCAGGCATATACAGTAGTTTTGTAGGAAATTAACTACAAATATAAGTTTATATTCTTTTAATGAAATTTCCATAAATTTTTATTTTTAGAAATTTTCCCTTTATTTGTATTATAAGTTCTCACTTGTGTCAAATTTCATAACTGTAGGTCCACGGGAAATACCCTATAGGTTTCGTTTACGCGACAAATTTCATAAGATACATCAAAATTGATACATAAAATTTTGATAGAGTTGATTTAAAAGCTTGATTTTTTCTGTACTTCAACAAAATATAGATTTAAATATTTGATAATAATTAATTTCAGTTTGATGCCTGACCTGTTCGTTACTTGTTTGTATTCTATATTATTCTAAAGAAATATTCTGAAACTATCTATGATTCCAAAAGTAAACTATTTTCTAGAAGAAAAAAAATATATATCAATTTTTTCTGAATATTATACTTACAATAAAAATATGAATTGATTTGGTCTAATGGATATACCTATTGAAAATTAAACATTGGAATGTTATTTTATTTGTTTAATATTATAGTAAATAATCCACATATTTATATAAATTATAATAAAAAAACGTATCTTAAATAAAAATAAATAGATTGGTCTTGATTTTTCCTTATATATTTCGGACACTACAGATTAAGCAGAGATATCTTACTGATATTTAACCTGTATCTTAGAGTGTTCTCAATAAAAAATCGTAATTATTACGCATACATTTTTATTTATTATAAGAAAATAAATTATTTTTTAAAACAATATTTTAAATATTATTTAACTAATATCACAAAAATTAAAGGCGGTTTTTTTTAAATATATGAAAAGGTAAAGTAAATAAATAATATTAAATTATTATACAAAGTTATAGAAAAAAAAACATTATAAAAATTCAGTTCCATCACATTACATTCACAATCGGCATAAGACAAATCGGTCGATGAGTGTTTGTATTATTTTAAGTTTAAAATAAAAAAAATACTACTACATTTTTTAAATTAACATGTGAACAGGTACATAGAGTTCGATGTAGCTCCGACCGATGTATCATCATCAATAATCACAGGGTGAAATTCAAGTAAGGCTGGCTGCCTGACACTAATCTTCTGTTCATCCTTTAACCTTTCATCTGAAAGAAAAAAATAAAATCATATAAATTCAACGATTTGGTACGTAACATATATTGAAATTAAGAAATATATAAATTTTATAATTTTTAAATTCTAATTTTGTCTCTTTTACTAAATTGAAATCTTAAAAGACAGTGTTGTTTTTAGATTCTATACAATTATATTTCAGGCTATTCTTGGCGCAGGGGCACAAGCGAGGGACAATAAACGCGATAGGTTGTGGGTTCGATTTTATTAACTATTATTTATTCAATATTCTCACTCGAGGATATTTATTTTAATATAAAAAAGAAAATATTTTAATATTTATTAAAATATTAAATATTTTTATATTTACTATTTTCTTTTCAGCCTCCAGAAATCAGCAAAAAATGGGGAATGGAAGATCCTTAATGGGATAACCGCCGCCGCCTCCGCATAACTTGTATTTTTTTTAAAATATGCTCAACACAGACAACGTACTCTTTCATTTTGCCTTACACTATAATTAAAAATACTCTTATTGCTAAATTAAATTTATTATAATCATTACACTTACCAACTTCTTGACAGGGTTACATCGCTTCAAACGACGTTTGTAACCAACAGGGCATTTATGGACATTTAGAACACCAGCGTCATTGCTGGTACCAGAAACTGCTTTATCACTATACGCTGGCTTGCTCTCTACGACACTCTGTATCAGAATGCTCAGGATGCAGAGTACGACGATACACTTCACAGCCTTCATCATGATTGTGTCGTTGATAGAGATGATGAATAGAGTCCTTATTTAATAACCACTTATTAACTTAGACACACGTCTGGTGTTCGAAGTGAGCTCGAATACATAAATTACACATAGGAGGATATAAGGAAAACGGTCTTATTTGTGCAGCGTCCGTTTGGGTACTGATGTCTTCGACACACGCGAGTGCTTAAATACCAGTAAAAAACGTAACATGATTCAGGGTGTGTGATGACGTAAAAAACGTCAATTCATTATAGATTGACTGTAGTATGTATGTAATACCTTATAGGTGCTGAAATTCTCGACCGATGTGCCAATTTGGGAACACATAGCGAAATTGTTAGTAAAGTTTTGAACAAACTTTACAATTTGATAAACTATTTAGTTAGTGGAACGTATAATTGTTAAATAAAAAATATTACAATTACCCTACATAGAATTATATTTTGCTATGAATCAATTTAATATGGTAAAAACTCTCAATTTTGTACAATTATTCAACATTTACGAAAAATAATGAATAAATACTTATGTTATGTAACAGTAGATAAATGCCTATCGTAAAACACAATAACGATTTAATTTACAAAGTTTTTCTAAATTTTAAAACCCTTTAAATATGAGTGTGCCAATTTCGGTACAATGGCCACGAATGAGGTAAAATCATAAACACTATCATAACATGAGAGAAAATCTATTTTTTTTATGATTAGTTGAAAATATAAGAACAATCATTGAAGACAGTTATTAAATTAAAAAAAAATTAAAAACAAACAACATTAACAAATAACATGTACAATTTTTGTTACATCTGATGTTATGATTGAAAGTTATGATTGAATGATTAGAATATAACTAAAAAAGCTTAGCTTCACGCTTTATCCATAGCGGGGTAGTCAGAGAGAACGGAGCGCCAAACGCTCTACATACCTCTTGCACCTCGGCCACTGTCACCAACCTCTTTTTACATGCTACTACTAGGGGGGCCGTCATGCTTTTTACGTGACTTTCTTCCAGTATCTTTGATACTGTGTTTTCGAAGGTAAAGGGTCTCTCTTTACCTCTCTTATCCCTCACTTTTTGTCATAAATCTTTTTGCCATTCTTTCAACACTCATTAATTCGACTTGCCCAAACCAGCTGAGCACGTCCTTCTTCATTCTCGCCGGGACATCCTCGCTAAAACCCGCCCTTCTGTATATTCTCCTCATCGCTGATTGGATCAGCTAAGCTGACTCCGCATATCCTAGACTAAGACATCGCATCTCCATGGCGCTTATCTTGCTTAGGATATGAATTGACCATTATTTTCTCATGACTTTATTCATGACTTAAAACCAGTCTTTCATATTACCCTGATTTCAGTATATGTATATAGCAAAAGTTAATACATACAATGAAGAGTGAAATAATATTATCTATTGTAATTTGGTGAATATGTTCCCTGAACTACTCAAGACCACATAAAGAAGCCACTAATCATAGTACAGAATTCTAGTTGACTCTAATTGAAATATTCGGATTAGAAAAAGCCAGTCACCTAGTATTAAGTCATTTTCCGTCAAATTTTAGAAGCATTGCGTGTTGAATGGTGAAATTCAACACCGTCCTTTGCCTCTTCACCAGAGGGAAGTAATTAAAATTAAATATTTAATTTCCTCGAGTGGCAATCGAACCCATAACCTGTCGCTTAGTCACAAGCTTGTGCCTCTGCACCACGACTGGCCAAAAATAAAATGATACTGGATGATTTAATAATTTAAATATCAAATTTTAAATATCTTACTTTTTGCGACGTACCTGGGCTGGGTCTAGGTCTAAAAAATATTATTTCTATGAATTAAAATTAAAGGCTTGTAGCTCCACTTTCTTTCTTCAGTACTTGCGTTGACCGTGACGCGGTTGGCGATTTGTCTCATTGTAAGAGATGAGCGAAAAACTTAATGTTCTACTAATTGCAATATCAGTATTTGGTCAAAATAAAAGTTACTAGGAGCCGTCGTGACGCAGGGGTTCAAGGGTATGACTGTAACGCGACGATTTTGGGCTCCATTCTTATCGGAGGGAATTAATTATTATTTCTTAATATTTTTCATTTCTTCGCTTTGGGAATAAGGCCACTCAATACGAAATGCCTCGAAAAATTCAGCAAAAAATGGGGAATGGAGTGTCTTAACACTAGGTTCCCTCTGCCTACCCTGCTGTATGCGTGATATTTACAACGTGAAGCTGTTTAATTTGTTTTTTTATAAAAGTTCCCAAGTTCATCACAATAAGATAAGAGTAAATAATAACGACAACAAACTATGTGAAAACTCGGAATTTTACCACTTTTTAAATACATTATAACATTATAGTGACAATAATTACTTGTAAATGTCTTGATATTTTCAACCAATATTGATCCAATATTTCAGGTAACATTCGCAATTCAAACTGGGTTTTCCTTTTTGTCTTTTTAAACAAGGCTATTAAAGACGACGCGACGACATGTGCTGTGTGGTGAATCCCACCTGGTGCTTTATATAGCCTCCCTATGATCTTAATATAATATACTGGTTTATTTCGTGAAATAATTCAACTGAATTAACATTAAGAAAAACACCAAAGTTTTATTTATTATAAATTATCTAAAATAAGTTTTGTATAAGCCGTATGAAATTTATTCAATAATATTTTTATGCATCATGACTCAAAATTGCTTAAAATAAAGAAACAAGCTATAAATATATAAATGAAAATCCTTTGAAATTAGTCTGGATTCTTCTTTATAATATATCAGATAGTAAAAATTAAGCAAAGATGGCTTAGTGATGTAGCATGGGATATTTTTGTTCTTAATCTTAGAGAGTAGTAGAGTTCTCAGTAAAAAATCGTAATTAATACACATGTATTTATTAACTATAACAAAATAAATTATTAATTATAAAAACATTTTAAATATTAATTTACTAATATCACAATCTGTATAGGCGGTTTTCTTAAATAAAAGCTTAAAAGTTTATAAATAATATAAAATTATAACACAAAATAATAGAAAAACTCATTATTGAAATTCAGTTAAATCGCATCACATTCACCATCAGTCTGAGAAAAATCCTTGAATGAATGGCGGAACTCTGCCCCGCGCTATTATCCGGTTTTATTATTTTTTAATTTTAAATTAAATAATAAATACTACACGTTTGAAATTAACACGTGAACAGGTACGTAGAGTTTGACACAGCTTCGCCCGATGATAACCACGGAGTGAAGCAAAGCTCAAATAAAACTGGTTGTACGACACTAGTCTTAGGTTCTTCCCTTAGCCTTTTATCTGAAAGAAAATAATAAAGTCATATAAATTCAACTATTTAATACGTACCATAAATTGAAATTTAAAAAATATATATAAATTTTATAATTTTTAAATTCTAATCTTGTCTTTTTTTTCGAAATGTAAAAGGAAAGTGTTTCTTTTTAGATTCCAAACTCTTTCTCCATTTATATTTGAGACTAGTCGTGGCGCAGGGGCACAAGCGTGTAACTATAAACGCGACAGGTTGTGGATTCGATTTCCATTCGAGGATATTAAATATTTTCATTTCTTCTTATGTCAAGGTACGTTAACGTTATGTACAAGTAGTACCGCCACTCAACGCGCTACGCCACCAAAATTTAGCAAAAATCATTGAATGGAAAAATCTCATTCAAAATCAATTTAAATCTTGTATTTTTCTAAGATATGCTCAATGTAGAGAATGTATTTTTACACTTACCAGCTTCTTGACAGGATTACATCGCCTCAAACGACGTTTGTAACCAACAGGGCATTTATGGATATTTAGAACGCCTCCTTCATTGCTTGCGTCAGAAACTGCTTTAACACAATACGCTGGCTTGCTTTCTACGAAACTCTGTATCAGAATGCTCAGGATGCAGAGTACGACGATACACTTCACAGCCTTCATCATGATTGTGTCGTTGATAGAGATGATGAACAAAATCCTTATTTAATAACCGCTTTGTAACTTAGAAACGCGACTTGAGTTTGACGTGAGCTCGAATACATAAATTACATATAGGAGGATATAAGGAAAACGGTCTTATTTGTGCACCGTCCGGTTGACTACTGATGCCTTCGACACACGCGAGTGCTTAAATACTACTGTATAATTCAGAGTGTGTGATGAGGTAAAAATGTAAATTCTCTAAAACCAGTCGTGGCGCAGGAGCACAAAGTGTGACTATAAAATCGAACGGTTGTGGGCTCGATCCCCACTCGAGGAAATGAAATATTTATTTACATTTATATTTTAATTTCTTCGCTCTGGTGTCGAGGCAAAGCGCGGCGTTGAGTTCCGGTACTCAACACGCAATGCCTTCAGAACTCGGCAAAAAGTGGAGAACGGAGTGTCTTAACACTAGGTTCCCTTCTGCCTACCCATTCTCGACCATTGTGCCAATTTGAGAACAAAAAATAATGTTACTAAAGTTTTGAGCAAACTTTACAAATTGATAAATTATTTGCTTAGTAGAAGAAACAAAATTGTTGAATTAAAAAACAAATTAAATCAGCTTCACGCTGTATCACGCAAACAGCAGGGTAGACAGAGGGAACCTAGTGTTAAGACACTCCGTTCCCCACTTTCTGCCAAAATTGTTAAATAAAAATATTACAAAGTCAAAGTCAAATAATATTAGGTATTCAAAATAGGATGTTATATGCTTGATTTTTTTAACGTCAATCAGTTTACCACCAGTTCACTAAAGTTAATGCCTCAGACCTGAGAAGAACCGGCGCAAGAAACTCAGCGGGACTTATTTTTTAAATAAATGAACTTGGGAACTTAATCACCATCAGGAAACATAATGTTCTACCAATCGCTGTTTGGATATTTGGTGAAAATAAAAATTCACGTGTTCAAGAATATACATTTATATTGTTCTAGCTTTTGTAATTTTGAATTTGACCATTTAAATAATTTACGTCGTCTTCAAGTAAAGCTGGCTGCACGATACTAGTCTTCTGTTCGCGCCTTAACGTTTTATCTGAAAGAAAACAATGAATTCATAAATAATCCTACCATTTGATATGTTACACATATTGAAATTCAAATAAATTTATCAATTTCATCATATGCTAATTCTAATTTTGTCTTTTTTCACAATATAAATTGTCTGGAATTATATTTCCATTTCTTTCCTCTGGTGTCAGGGGAAAGAGTGTCGTTGACTTCCGCCACTCAACACACAGTGCCTCCAAAATTCGACGGAAAGTGGGGAACGGAGTGTCTTAACACTAGGTAGGCGGGGGACCGCCTACCCTGCTGTGTGGGATACAGCATAAGGCTGAAAATTATTATAACTATTACACTTACCAACAGCTATAATTTCTTGACAGGCACACATCGCCCCCAACGCCATTTGTAACCTACAGCACATTTATAAACATCTATAAATTGTACCGGTTTGCCCTTAACGAAATTCTGTACTAGGATGCTCAGGATACATAGAATGACGATACACTTCACAGTCTTCATCATGATTGTGTCGTTTATAGAGATGATGAACAGAGTCCTTATTTAATAATTATTTAGTAACTTAGACGCGCGACTTGTGTTCGAAGTGAGCTCGAATATATAAATTAAATATAGGAGGATATAAGGAAAACGGTCTTATTTGTGCACCGTCCGTTTGAGTACTGATGTCTTAGACACACGCGAGTGCTTAAATACTACTGTTTGATTCAGAGTGTGTGATGAGGTAAAAACGTAAATTCTCTACAGATTGACTGTATTCAATAGTCTTATAGGTGCTGAAAATATTTATATAAAAAATAAATCAGCTTCACGCTATATCCCGCACACAGCAGCACCTTTTGTTATTTTTACATTTCTTTTAATACTTTTTTCTATAGATATTACCTAAAACTAGACTTATGTTGTTACATACATATATTTCTATATTTATACAATATCTGCTTAAGACAGTCCAGTTATTCATTTCAGTTGCCACTTACTAACTTAATCTAATACTAAATTTAACTTAATTGATTACTATAAGATAAAATGTTCATTACGGATTACAAGATAAATTTTATACAACCATACAAATATTTCTTCCGATTAGAGAGAGTAGATGGCATTACCGTCAAGATGGAGGACCGCTTCGTTTCTATCTTTAAGTTATACTCCACAATATCTTTTGTCGTTGCTTCTGTTGCCTTCCAAATAAGCCTTTTTATTGCGTCGTTGTAATTTCGTCGACTTTGTGTTCACTATTATAACCGTTGCATTTGACAGGCCTTCATGAATAGTCAACACTTTTGAACCTATATTTACCCCATATCCCTGGTGGATAAAGATTTTTTCTCCTCTTGAGTAAATGTAAATTTAAAATATTGTTTATAAGCATGCATAAATTCATAGATTTATTACTTATGGACACTATGATCAAATTATTTAGAATTATTTTGACAAATTTGTTGAAATTGCAAAGTTATTTGTTTTGTGTGTGTTTGTAGTGATATAAATTAAGGAATATGAATTGTATGAATAAGTAAAACTCACCTAATAACCACACTTGTTCATTTCTTAGATGAAGCTCACCCATATATGCTTCAACTCTGCTTGTTGACCATATATGTGAGTCATGTGAAGCGCCACCAAATTGCATTCACATTCAAAATTTGCAAATCACTGTCA
>JAATLQ010030441.1:0-36058 GCA_013421005.1 Heliconius erato x Heliconius himera | reverse complement strand
ACTAACTAATATAATATATATTATATATTTTTTGTTTTAGATATATTTTTCACTGTAAATATTAATTACATTGTTAGTAGCTAAAAGTATATTATATAAATATAAATATAAAATACACATTTACTTGTAAATATTGTAATAACATTAAATATAATAATATAAAGTAGCATAAAAATATAAAAATCTTAGATATACATAAAATAGCATAAAAATCTTAGATATACAAAAAATAAAAAAAAGAAAGATTAGCGTGGGAATACTACCCTTACTAATTTATTAGATGTATTATAATGTAAAATGTGATTATAACATTGTGTACAGAACCAAGTATAAGCTTGTACTAGGATATTAGAAATTTTGTAATTTAACTGTAAAAATATTATATAATCATGATTCATCATTCATCTTAGAGTAAATAATTATTAATTAATTAATTTAGTGCAGTTGCTTATATTATGTAAGACTTTATATAGTATATATAAATATGTAGAGAAACATTTGGTAATAGATAAAATCATTCATTTAGGATAACGTAGGTTAATAGGTGGTGTTCCATGTTTTTGTAGAGTTCAATGGTGATACCTCCTACAGAACTTATGTGACCCGACCTATTAGTCTGCACTTTACTTCACAACAAACGAATGGATACGTTAATATCATAATAAAATATTTTCAGAAATTAAAAAAAAAATGATAAGTGGAGATGTGAACATGTTTTGGGCACAAGTGAAGATGTTAATTTTTTGTTGACTTATTCTGAACAAGACATGTTCATCGACCACATCATTTGCTATCTCCTGAACGCAAATATCGTCATACCATCATATTTATTATGTTGCAAAGTTTTTTGTTTATTTTATATTATACATTTTATATTGTGACAGTGACTTTATTTGTATATTGACAAAAAACGTTCGTTTATTATCCTATGAATAGATATCGCAAGTTGTCAGTATCTACAATCTTTATTAAAATTTGTTCAGCTGATTTCATTGATTACCATTCAGAAAAAAAAAACATTAATTACTTTTATTTTCTCGCATTGGTTACATAGCGCTCAGTTCCGCTGCTCAACACACCATGCGTCGAGATTTCCGAAAGATGGTGGAAGTGGAGATCGGAAGTATCTTTTTGGAAACAGAGTGTCTCAACACTAGTTTCCCTCTGCTTAAATGGCTATATTCAAAATACAACACAAAAATTATAAATAATGAAAAGAATACTATGTAGTTCTAAAGTTCATATTCCCGACTCGTTTTTACAGCAAATTTAGGCATCAAAGAATCGGGATCTACTCGAAGGACATTTTGTTGGAAATCCCATATTTTCCGTCATTTTTAATTTATAGTGTTTCAAAATGCTATCTGTTAAAGGGACAGAAACTTATGAGGTTTCTAACTTTCAGCAAGTGCCAGCACAGCAAGAACATACACTTAACATACATTTAAAATGCAGTAATGCTTTATATGTATTAGTCATATGTAAATGTGACCAATACGTATATACATACGTAAATATGACCAATACATATTGATGAATTATTGTGATCGATCAACAACATATTGTAAACATTATATTGACAGTTATAATGAGACTTTATAATAATGTGTAATTTAATGTTAAATAATTAATTGTAATAATCAGGTTTGTATAGTTTTATTCTCGGACAAAATATGGCAATCTTACATATCATTTAAAAACATCACATATCCGACCAAACCAAGAAACCAATCATATTTTATTAAATGTTTTTACAATTTCCAGGAGATAAAAGTGAAATTGGGACTATTAATTTGGAATATACACTAATTATTGTGTAAATTAGTGTACATGCCATTGTGAATACTTCCATAATAAAACATCTGAAGAAGTTCACATCAAAAAAATATCAAGAAAATTGAATTGAAATATAGCCGGGGCTGTGATTTGGGTGTCAGTTTAGCCAACAGTTGTCACTCGTACATTTTACAGTCACGGCTTTGTTTCATAATACGAAACAAAACAAGAAGCTGTTTTCTTCGGTAAATACCTGTACCTATGTATAATAGGATATCAATTTTTGTTGTCGTTATATTATTTTAATGACTGATTTAACATAATACAAGGGCAATAAAAGTTGGATATCTAATAACCACTACAGTAATTGCTGTGAAATTATAAAAAAGTATGCATATTTTAATGTAACAGTGAGTCACGCTAAGGTAACAAAATGATTAAATAAAAATTACTGTCTTCGATTCGAACTTGAATTGAATGCAATTTATAAGTGACTGTATAAAAATGGATATTGTAATAGCCCACGATTCGTATAATTCTGTCTAATATTAACCGCATTCCCATATTTTTCGTCGTCACTTTAGTATTTTAAATTTTAATAACTGTAGTTATAGTGAGAGCAATTATCAGGGATGTACGACAGGTTACGTAACAACGGAACTGACATGAAACAAATTAATAAGTTTCTTTTAGGAATTAATATTAAATCTTCATCAATCCAATCGTCCGAGATGGATTTTGTAATTCAATTACTATCAAAATGTATAATTGTGTTTAATGTTATTGGCATTTCCATATTTTCCCTCATTTTAGTACTACTAGTTTCAGTAGCTATAGTAAAGATGAGGGGAATTATTGGGGGTGTACGACAAGCTGCGGAACAACGGAACTGGCTCGATACTGGCTGAAAAAAATCTAATAGGAAAAAATATAAAATTTCCCAACATGGATTTTGTAGTTCAGTTACTATCAAAATGTATAATTGTGATTAATGTTATCGGCATTCCCACATTTTTCGTCACTTTAGTACCATTAACTTTAATAACTGTAGTTATAGTGAGGGCAATTATCAGGGATGTACGACAGGTTGCGGAACAACAGGACTGACTTGATACAAATTAATAAGTTTCTTTTAGGAATTAATATTAAATCTTCATCAATCCAATCCTCCGAGATGGATTTTGTAATTCAATTACTATCAAAATGTATAATTGTATTTAATATTATTGGCATTTCCATATTTTCCCTCATTTTAGTACTACTAGTTTCAGTAGCTATAGTAAAGATGAGGGGAATTATTGGGGGTGTACGACAAGCTGCGGAACAACGGAACTGGCTCGAAAGAAATGAAAAAAATCTAATAGGAAAAAATATAAAATGTCCCAACATGGATTTTGTAGTTCGATTACTATCAAAATGTATAATTGTGATTAATGTTATCGGCATTCCCATATTTTTCGTCACTTTAGTACCATTAACTTTAATAACTGTAGTTATAGTGAGGGCAATTATCAGGGATGTACGACAGGTTGCGGAACAACAGGACTGACTTGATACAAATTAATAAGTTTCTTTTAGGAATTAATATTAAATCTTCATCAATCCAATCCTCCGAGATGGATTTTGTAATTCAATTACTATCAAAATGTATAATTGTGCTTAATGTTATTCGCATTTCCATATTTTCCCTCATTTTAGTACTACTAGTTTCAGTAGCTATAGTAAAGATGAGGGGAATTATTGGGGATGAACGACACGCTGCGAAACGACGAAACTTCCTAGAAACAAATGAATAAATTTCTACTTGGAAATAATATTAAATCTCCCAAGATAGATCTAGTGGTTTGATTTTTCTATCAAAATGTCTGTTTATTGTTATCGGCATTCCCATATTTTCCGTCACTTTAGTACTACTAGCTTTAGTAGCTGTAGTTAAGGTGAGGGGAATTATTGGGGACGTAGAATAAGCTGCGGAGCAACGGAACTGTCTTGAAAGAAGTGAAAAAATCTAAAAGGAAATAATATAAAATTTCCCAACATGGATTTTGTAGTTCGGTTACTATCTAAATGTATAATTGTGATTAATGTTATCGGCATTCCCATATTTTTCGTCACTTTAGTATTATTAGCTTTATTATTATAACTATACTTAAGGTGAGGGGAATTATTGGGGATGTTCGACAAGCTGCGGCATAATGGAACTGACTTGAAAGAAATAAAAAATATCTATTAAGACATAATATTATAAATAATATCTTCCAAGATGAATTTAGTTGTTCGATTACTATCAAATTTTGTTAGTGATTTATTATTGTTTTCTTATCATGCATCTCCTACATATTGCAAAATAGAGAAAGAGAACCTAATATTAAGTCCCTTCAGTCTAAATTTATAGTTTTTGTTTTATTATATTTCAACAGGATCACCATTTTGAAGCCTATTAGTAATTAAGATTTTATGGGAACATTTAAGGATGAACATTTTTATTAATTTATAAAGACAGATTCTTAACTGATCCCACGAAATCTGTTTACAATTTCAGCAAAAATCACGATACAATAAGAAGTCGGTATATACTGTAATATTTTTTCCAATAGGATCACCATTTTCAGCAATGTAATAAGGTTTGATGGCAACTGTGAAAGGTAGCATCACCTAATTATTAAAGTAAGTGATCTCTCACAATTGCCGCTAAACATTTATACTGTTTACATTATTACCTTGGAAAAATTTATACTGTTTTGCAAGCAATAACATTATTACCTTGGAAAATGATATGTTAGTTTTATATTATTTATTTTTTAGAAACTTTACGCTTCTTTTTAATTTAATTGCTTTAGTTAATGATATTTTTTTTTAACTTTAATTCAATTTTTTTCAACAGGTTCAACAGATTACAGCAATGTAATTTAGGTTTTCTGACAACTGTTCTAGGTTGTATTGCCTAATTCAAACGTCTCTCACCTCTAACAATTGTCACTAAATCTTATTACAGTAACATCACTAATAACACTAATTCAACAAGACGCAAAAATTAAGAATTGTGGAATCTATATAATATAATATTTTAATAATAATTTACTTAATAATAATGTAAGGCAGTCGTGGCGTTGGGACATAAGAGTGCGATTGTAAACGCGATGGTTGCGGGTTCGTTTCCCCTGGGGAAAATAAAAGATTTAATATTTTCATTTCTTCGCTGTTAACGAGGCCATGCGCGATATTGAGTTCCACCACTCAATGCCTCGATAATGTCTCGAGAATTCGGCGGGAAGGAAGCAAAAAAATATGATGCCCTTTACAGATTGAGATCAGGAAATTCATCAATGCTTCATATTATTTATTTGACAATACGTGGCGCGGGAAACGCGAAAAGATAACTTTAAGATATTTTTAAATGTTCATAAAATCTATATATTATCTCATTGATTCCCACGCTTATTATTATTATATAACAGGGGAACTACTTTTTTCATTTATTTTTGTATTTAGATCTTCTCAGCTTCTCATCAGGACCAGAATTTTTCAATAATGTAATTTAGGTTTTATGACAACTGTGCAAGGCCTTGCCTAACTATAAACGTCTGTAGTAGCCTGTAACAGTTGTCACTAAATCTTTTTACAATTACATCACAAATGATGATGGATGGATGGATCAAATTCGAAAAGATGCAGAAATTAAAAACAACATAATTATATAATCTCATATATTTAAAAACTTTGGCGTGTGAAGCGCCAAAAGATATATAATCAAAAGACTTAGAGAAAAATATTTATTAACGAGGCTGAGAACACCTACCGTAAAGAAG
Source organism: Heliconius erato x Heliconius himera (assembly GCA_013421005.1). Lineage (NCBI taxonomy): Eukaryota > Metazoa > Arthropoda > Insecta > Lepidoptera > Nymphalidae > Heliconius > Heliconius erato x Heliconius himera. Next base: position 30,473 of record JAATLQ010030441.1, on the reverse strand, counting down.
CTTTTTTCTCAACCTTTATTTTTAACCTAATTCATGTTTTTTTCATCAGGACCGACATTCTCCAACAATGTAATTAAGGGTTTATGACAACTGTTCAAGGTAGCATTGCCTAATTTAAGCAACGCTCGCCTACAACATTTGACATTAATTCTCATTACAATTACATCACTAATAGTACAAATCCAGCAAGATACGGAAAAGAAGAATTATTGAATTTATAATATACCTACTATATTTTAATTATAATATCATCATTTAATTTCCATGGCTTCTTCATTTTATTTGAAAAGGTATCTATTAGATTTAGATATTACTAAAATGTTTAATTCCATTTGCCTAATCGTTGCTGAATAAGGCAAAGAGAACTCGGAACGTATAACTTTCCATTTCTACATTTTTTGTAATTTAATATAGATTTTCCCACAATTGTTTAAGGTAGCTTTGCCTAATTCAAAAGTCTCTCACCTTCAACTATTATCACTAACTCTTATTACAGCTATTTCAAAAATTCCATAAGATGCAGAAATTAAAAATTATGTCATCATTTATTAAGAAAAAGTTGACACGGGAAGCGATAAAAATATTTATAGGATTTAGTAGCTACAAAATCTTTAAATGTTTTAGTTGATTTCAGAGTTTATTGATGAGACATCTCGTGTACATAATAAGGTATCTACGGTTAAGAAGCTTTCTTTTCTATTTTATTTTTAACTTAATCCTTAATTGAGGCCGGTCGTGGCGCAGCGGCACGGGGTGTGACTGCAAAACCGACTGGTTCTGGGTTCGATTCCCACTCGAGGAGATGAAATATTTACTTAAATTTATATTTCCATTTCTTCGCTCTGGTGCCGAGGTTAAGCGCGGCGTTGAGTTCTGCCACTCAACACGCAATGCCTCCAGAATTCGGCAGAAAGTGGGGAACGGAGTGTCTTAACACTAGGTTCCCTCTGCCTACCCTGCTGTGTGCGGGATACAGCGTGAAGCTAATTTAATTTAATTTACTTAATCCTTATTTTTTTCATCAGGACAAACACTTATGGCAATGTAATATAGGTTTTATGACATCTATTCAAGGTACTGCCTAAAATAAAATGTCACTGACCTTCAATAGATATCACTAAATCTTGTTATCATTTCATCACCATAAAAAAACGCGATGGAAATACAATATTAAAATACATAATAATAATTTTAACTTGATTTATAGATATGAAAGTACAGCAACATATATAAATTCGGGGAGTGTGTGAAGATATCTTTCAAATCTAAACGTTTGTAAATCGAGATATCAAGATATATTTACTCATTTCCCGTATTTATTATGGTACAGAAGGATTTAGCACCAATTATGAAGTTTTTTTCTTTAATTTTAATTGTTATATCTATAATTTTTAAGATAATTAGTAATTTTCGGCAATGTTATAAGGTTTTACGGCATCTGTTAAGGGTAGTTACTAGGAAGTGTTATCTAATTAAAAGTAACTTATCTTCAACAATTGTCGCTGAATTTTATTACTGGGTCAGTCCCAAATGAAAGAAAATATATGGTCGAAGCAAAAGTATTGTCATTTTTCATCACCTGTAATCAACTGTTTAAAAAATGATTCAAAATTGTTACGTTTCAACAAAGAATCATAAATGGAAACACGTTACATTAGGTATCTCTCAGACTCGTAAATGATGTAAAACTGTTTTATAATCAACATCCAGTTCTTCAGCAATATCGTAGCTACTAATATGTCAAGCTTGCTCCACTTTCTTAAAGATGGCACTGATTTTATCTGTGACAGGGCTTCCAGATACCGCACAAATTTTATTAGCGGCGTTAGTTAGATTTTTACCTTTTATGTAATAATTAATTAATGCCTTTTCAGAATGTCACATTTAAATGCTATTAAAACCAGCCAGATACGTTCAGTACAGCCAAAGAGATTTGATTGCTAATAATACGTTAAAAACACAAAAATACTTTTGCCCCGACCAATGAACGACCAATTAAACAGATAAACAGATTATACAAAAGAATGAACAAAATTAAATTTAGTCTTAGTTTTTCGCGCCACTTTCAAAATAACCTAAATATTACTTTTGACTGTGTGCTATCTGATCATCACACTTAATAATATAATAATTTGCTATACATATTTACATTTAAATATAACAGTGTTTTGTCTGTCAGTTCTTAACCTTGTTGCCATGTCACACATCTTTCCATAATGTTCTTAGCATTATTGAAACATGTACTACTTACTACTTATTTATAAATATAAGTATTATTAAATAAAGAAATTATTTAAAATTATATAATTAAAGATGTTTTCATATAGGTATATTTAGATGATAAGAGTAAGAATCTCGAATAATTTCCCATAAACCTAAATAGATGTGTCAAGGAAATTTTACTAAGTTGAAAGTATTTCCTTGTAACATCTTTTTAGGTAGGATCATATTTCTATCATAAAAACTGTCTCAGGCTATGTAGAACTGTCTAAGTTATTTTCTGTTATTTTCACTTAATTATATTTTACAAAAGCTCTAAAGAGAAAAATATACAGAAAATTGATGTTATGTCGTGCAGCGGCAATGTTTTAAGAAAAAGAAGTCAATGCTCTTTTACCCAAAACATGGCACTGTCGACTTAACGCGTGCACTAGTACGAATAACAATGAAGAACTATATAGTACCTTATACTGAATTTATAGTTGACCGGTTTGTGGGTATTCGTGTATATAGAAATACCAAAAAATCGGCAAACTATTAAATTTAGTGTATAACAAACGAAGAATACTTCATATGAAGATACAGGAGATATTACATTTTTTGTAACAATTTTGTTATAATTATATTTTATTTTGCTAATTTTAACAATGTTCTGTATTTTAATTGTGCCATGCAAATATTTTTAATTAAGTTTTGTTAGTTACCTATCGTCAATCGATCACAGGGATGTTCAAATTTCTTAGTTGTTAATCCACTTTACAGTAAAATAAGTACTTCTATTCAATTTTACTGTAATGTTGATTGACAAATAAGAAATTCGGCGTTGATTTCAATTATCTGTTAAATTAAATTAAATTAAATTTTTCTTCAAGCAGCCAGAAGAACTTCGAAGGCATTTTGACTGTTGCTCAAGATTGTAGTACTATTGATATATATTACTATAATCATGATCTTTAGTCAGAAAAGCCTACAACAAGCACAATTACAAAGCGATGAACTCATAAGGATCTACAATAACGAAATGCTTAGCTAAGGACCAACATTATTGAAATACATATCAGCAGTATATTTCTATAATGTTAGTCCATAGGGAAGACAACAAATAAAATGAATGTTTTAAATATCGTCATATGCATACGATTATATATGTATGTATATTCTTATTCACATGTAAAGAAGATAGAGGATGTCATGATTTTTCGAGCTATTTTTCAATATTATAATAATTTTTCTATAATTTTGATCTATAGTAAAAAATCTATTCCGCTTTACATTCACTGTTGATACTAATCAAAAATATATTGAAGATGTTGATTGTCCTTGTTCACTGAAAAAATATATCGAATGAAGAGGAGATTGGATCGTACTGTTGTTACATTGTATATTTTACGACAGTTATCTTACTTTCTTGTCCAATGTATCTCTTTAAGAATGAATGATTATAATATATAATTTTATGTCAATAAACTATTTTTGTGTATAAATTTGTTTCATTTTTAACACTTCAAAACAATTTAATATTTTCAATAAATTTAATAAGTTGGTTTTATCGTAAAAAATCTGACATAAAATACAAGTATAAACATATTTAAGAGTAAAATATATTCAAGTTCGCTCACGCTGTTTCCGAGTTGCCTCTCAACTTTCGAGACATTGCGTATTGAGATTCGAAACTCAAAGGGAGGAGCTTGATCAGAGCCTGAGACTTGCTACACTAAGTTTTGCCTAAAGAGACCTTTTTAAAATGCGCTATGATGAATCTTCTAATGCTGTCTGTAAACTGAACTGATGATAATAGAGAGGCGGAGATCTTTAAGCAAACTATAAAGAAATTTCGTGAGGTAGTTAGTAAAATTTTATTTCTTAGGTTTTAGGTTTTGTAACCTAAAATTGTTTCATTAAATTACTATTATCAACTTTATTTAAAAATGTTATAAATATTCTAATTTTAGAAATATTTGTTTCAAAATTCATTAATAAAATTTAAATTCAAATTGCATTTGAATCAACGATTATGGTTCTAGTAATGAGTTCTCGTTCTCGTTCTTAAAAAGGAAGTCTACTTTTAAGAAACGCTCCTCTCCTTTTAAGAAATGACATGTCTTGACTGTAGGCACAGTCATGATATGTCATTCTTTACTATCTGCCTAAACTTGAAGCATCACTTTACAAGTAAAGTTATGCTTTGAGCTTTATTTGAGTAAAAGTTACTTCCACAATCTATTTCAAAAGGATACGCCTAACCCCTAAAATCTTGCTGAGTGAAAGTAAGTCTGTGAGATCAATTTTCCCGTTAAAACATAACATTCTGAAAATGGCGCAAACCTGTGACACTATTATTTATCTACTAGGTTACATTTTTCAAAAATAGTCAATCATTGGAACAGAGAACTAAGTGATGTGTCATTATAGATACTGTATCATAGTGTCACTGGTTTACTAAGGATCTAAAGGTGAAAGGCTCAAAAAGGAATTATAACCAAACCTCTAGGTACTTTAAGTGGCAAATTAATGAAGTCCGAGCAAATCGCTTAAATTGGTGAGAAACTTGAGGGCTACGCGGCCGGCATATTGGTCTTAGCGTTTCGAGTGGCTGCCAGTTTCGTGATCATCTGGAAATCAAGTCTAAGTTAGTCTCAAAGAAAGTGGGGGTCGTGGGGGCCGAGCGCCGATTGACACTGAACAGGACCCAGGTTCGGTCTCATATGGAGTACATCTCTAGGCTAGTACACTCCAGTATCAGTATAAACCATTTGAGCACCTACAACGTAGAGCAAGGTTAACACTTTGGTTTTGTGAAGACCCGTTTGACTGATGTATCGCTGACTTTTTTATCCGCAAAGTACGTCACAAACTGAAATACCATCCCTACCACCTGGGTACATGGCACTCCACTACTATGTGTTAGATCATTTCCATCAGATGACCCGTACGCTCGTTTGACTTGTCTTCTCCATAAATAAATTTTAAATTCCTTTTTCTGTTGCTGGGTATATTTATTTTACATTCATTTGTGCGTAAGATTTATAGGAGGGATATGGAGGGATGCTGTCGATTTCAAGGTGCCCAATTTCTCTTAGAGCGTCCGTTCTAACCAGCCTTTATTTCACGGAATTAAACGAGCTCCGAAACTATATAAATATATATTTATGGTTTGCTGTCGTGGCCCAGCAGCACAGCACCTGACTGTAATCGGGACAGTTTTGGGTTCGATATCAATGCGGAGACATTAATTATATTCAGTCCCATTTTTTAGCTTCAGTGCTTACCTTATGAAACTTTTGCAATCCGGCTTCCATCCTGGTGACATTGATACAGGCATAGAATTGCAAACAGTAAAAGATCTTGGTATCATTCTGGATAATAATATGTCCTAAACATATTATTATATAATAATTTCTAAAGATTCACAGGTAAGTGAGGTAGTAGAGAAGTATTGAATCCTTAGGGTCTCTTGGACGCTTGTAATCTTAATTGCGTAATTTTCTTCCTATACCGACTAAGATTTCGTTAGCAAATACTCTCTTTCTACTGAGTCTTAATTATGCTGACATTTGCTATCTCCACTTAAGGGAGGAGCAATTAAATAAACATTAGCGTATTCAAATGTATGTATTTCATTTATATTTGGCCTACGGAAAATTGATCACATCTCGATTTCCGCAAAATAACTCAAGTGGCGCAAGCACTAATTCGCAGGAATTCTCACATACTTCATCTTCTCTACTGCATACTGTTCAATCCAATCACCCTCCTTACCTTAAATAACGTTTTGAGTTTTTAGGCGAATGTTATTTCCGATCTCTGCGCTCTGAACGTAGATTACGTACTATAAAGATGCCTTCTCACACTTCTTCCTTTTGCAGCAGTTTTGTGACTGCGTGTAGGTCGTCGAACTCCCTCCCTTTAAAGGTCAGAAGTTCCAAAACATTTCTAACCTTCAAACGCCGCTTAAAGTTACACTTTATGTCAGTTTCAGATTTAGATTCTTTATTTTTCTGCCATAACACTTCTTACTTTGACTTTTTATTTTTATATGTGTATATTGTAGTACTATAGTACGTCTTTATTGTGTGGGATATACTCGTGTAGTAATTACATTCTTACTTATTTTATACCCTTAAAATATACTATTTGCACAATAAAGAGTAAATTATTAAATTATAAAATTTTTAAATAGATACATTACATACGTACATTGCAAGTTAAATAAAAACAAAAAGTAAAGCAAAGCATAAAAAGCAAAAAGTTACCGATGTTCAACGAAATATGAATAAGTGATCAACCAATTGCGGATCAAAGCAACATCGGTAGTCGGAGTATAAAATCATTTATTGAAATAATTTAACTTACACAAAAATATACATATAGAGATAAATTTTAAGCCCGTATTGCATGAACATATTAAAATCGTACATGGATTATTATTAAAACACCAGTCAAGTGTGAGTCGGACTCGCTCTTCGATGGTTCAAGGTTGTAGGTTTACGGAACTACCATATAAGTTTTGATAACGCGGTAAATAAAATTTGGAAATTTAATTTGCGGGCCTATCCACTCATTTTTAATCAATTTCTATAAGAAAAGAAGGTTATCAATTCGAATGTATTTTTTTTGTGTTTGTTACCGATTTTCTTTTATTTAAAAACGTGTGCTTCTCGTATGGTCCTTTTTTGGTCTATTTCTGACAATGGTATCTATGACAAAATCAGAGTAATTAATAAGTCTTAAATTTGCATTAGGTACGTGCGCGACAAATTGACGAACAACTCAATATCACGCCAACCGATTGACATGATTCTAAAACAAAAAAACCTGAATATTAATTTTGGCCTAATACCTCCATCTGATTTTGATATAAGCGGTATTCACAAACGGACAGCAAAGTTTTTTCCTTTTGAGGCACGGAACCCCAAAAATGGAAAATATTTGTCCTAACAAAAAATCTTAATCGCAAAATAGAAGTGAACTTTGAACAACCTATACCAATTTCATTCCCACTATACCATACGGGCGTTGGCAGCCAATATTGCAATTAGATACAGAATTTTGCTCTCCCCTACAAATGTAAATACAAATACTCGTCCTCCGAAATATTTCGCTGAATATCAAATAGTAGTCAAAACATTGTTTGGCACAAAGTTACAAGCCCTAGCTAGTATATTACAAACAGATTGAAATATTAAACTCTAAATGAATAGCCCTTTGACAAGTCAGATGTAAAAAACAAAGTTCAGTATGAAACATAATTACAACGTTGCAAAGGACACTGCATATTTTATTTACATTCATAAACTCTCATGATATTTGCTCTAATATTTACTTTTGACTTAATTATAAATAATCAGAGTAGACCGATCCCACATCCATAGATATACGTTATTTTGGCACAACTGAAATTTTGAGCATTAACTTGGAAGTAGAGACTTTTCAGAGGCAGCTCAAGCTAAAGGTACATAAAAACCATGCCCACCTACGTTATAATAGAAACGCTCTTATTTAAATACTTTTATGCTGCTATGCTAAAAATATACATTCATTATTGCCAGATCTTTTACGTGGGCATTTGTTCCCGTCAGACATCCTAAAAGTTATTTAAAATTGAGGTAAACGACGTTATACTTAGCAAGCCTTTTTTCGATTTCATGAACCACCGTATTGATAGAAATCGGAAGCGGTTAACGATTTAAAAAAAAAACAAGATAAAAACACATATCGTCTCTAAGTTTCTAAATTATTAAGAAAGAGATTCTACATAATTACGTAGAATCTGTTACCTAATTATTTTCGAAACATAGAGACGATATGTGTTTTTATCTGTTTTTTTTTTTTTGTATCACCCAACAATAATACTTCACATGAGTTTCGTGCCAATAAGAGTCGTTGCCTACAAGCAACTGGCCTTGACACTATTGACACTCAATTCTCTCTCTCTCTCTCTCTCTCTCTCTCTTATGTAAATCCAAGTGTTTCCATCAAAATTTGGACCTGCAACATCAAAATTTTTAATGACACTATTTAACCGGACTAATCGCGTATATTTAGTATTATACATTTCATTTAAAATGTGTAATAATCGTGAAAATCAAAGATATATTATCTAAATTATTTATTAATACTTACATATAAGTATAATTTTTATTTAAGCAATTTATTATATATATTATATACAATTATCGATTTCTGAACACTAGTGAAATTTAGAGCTTGAAGATCGAAAACTCAACAATTGTTAATATCCGCGTGCACAACGTGGACTCGTACCTCTACCTCTAGTGTCATAAAACGTAATTACGTACTCGTCCTTCTTATACCGTTACAGTTACCGTTCAAAGGTTGGTCGTGGCGCAGGAGCACAAAGTGTGACTGTAAAACCAACTGATTGTGGGTTCGATCCCCACTCGAGGAGGTGAAATATTTACTTAAATTTATATTTCCATTTCTTCACTCTGGTGTCGAGGACAAGCGCGGCGTTGAGTTAGTTATACTCATAGTAAGGATTTACATTAATTTATTTGTTTTACCATCACGCTATATCCCGCAAAGAGAAAATCTAGTTTTAAGACACTTCGTCTCTTACACTCCGCACGATTTTCGAGACATTGCTTGAAAACAATTCAATTCCCTGAATGAGAATTGAACTCACTACCATGTCACTGCGCCACGACGACACCAGGGTTTTTTAATTTAATTTTTTTAATTAAATAATATAAAGCTTCAGAAACTTCATTAAAATAACGTATATAAAACACACATATACCAACATATTAGTACATTATGAAGTTCTGACATAAACGTGTATCAGCTTTAATATTTCCAAAATGAAATGAAATTAAAATATTCAATTTCTAGCAACTCGAACGGACGTAATAAGTTCGCAGAATAATTACATACACTGTATGAAAAGCGAGACGTATTATGTCCTCCGAGCTATTTCCCCGGACTGCCGGGATGCGTTGCAATATTGATTTTAAGTCTATTTACGTATACAGCGATTCAACGAAATCTGGGCAAATTCAGCCTCAATTTACAATTCTGGGAAGTTAAAATGATTTTCGAAATTACAGCTAGGTATTCAATTTTGAGCTTTCAACATGAATTTGCTATATCGTATAGGTTAGGCAAAGGGAACCTGGTGTTAAAACATAGGTAAGAGGCGTTGCGTGTTGAATGGACTCAATGCCGCGCATTTGCTTCGACGTCAGAGTAAAATAAAGAAAATATAAAATTTTTCCTTTTGATTAATTTAGAAACGAACACACAACCGATGTCGTTTACAGGCACACGCTTGTGCCACTACGCTACGTTCAGCGTCAAGCTGATATTATGCGAACAAAAGTAAATAATATTATAAGATAACTAAATTATACAAATTAATGTTATTTCTCCTGTTCAAATTATAATCAGTTAAGCAAATATTGCAGAATTGAGATGCGATCTTCGCTGACAACAAAAAACAATTATATTATAAGTTTTAATATAGAGGCAGACAGGTTGTGGGTGTGATCCCCCCTCCCACTGGTAACTAGGCACAGGGCGTTGTTGAGTTTGACTCAACACGCAATAGCTCCAGTATCTTAACACTACGCTCTCAGGTTCCCTTCCTCCATATTTGTTGCAGAACCGATGACGGTTGGAGTAAACGCGTTCTAGAGTGGAGACCATGCTTCGACCAGCGTAATGTAGGACGTCCTCCAGGTATACATATATAACGAAAATAATGAAGTAGTAGCAACTTGAAATGAATGTCGATTTTTTATATTAAATGTAAATAAATGTTTATTCAATAAAATTCCGTTCCATTCTCTCTGACTATCCCACTAGGGATAAAGCGTGAAGCTAATTTAGTGTATTTTAGTTTATTAAATAAAATCACTATTTTCTGTAAGAAATTCTTAATACTTAATTTTCTCATTATGCTATATTACTTGTACGATCACGAAGTTTCACATCTGACAGGCAACTCTATTAATTTTTTTTTCTTAAACAATGTTATCGTATTTGAAACCCCTACCAGAAAATTAAAAACGGTACTCTTGACAATGAGTGCTATATACAATACATGGACATTTATGTAATATCAAATATTTAATATTGCTCTACGATATCCTGTAAAGGGAGCTAGAAACACGCAGAGGGATATCGAAAAAATGGTCGAGCAAATTCATATTTGTTCAGTGAAAACAAAAAAACAACTACACGAGCCGGCCGCGACATGTTCACAATATACATAGTGTTTTTGTTATGAATATTTTTCATGAAAATGTATTTTCAAAGGTTTTTTTTGTATCTCACGCTATATCCCGCATATAACTTTCCGCGTGCTTCTTCATTGACGGAGCTCAACTCTGCCTTTTGTCATGTGACGAAATGAAAATAATTAATTCCCAGGTGCAAAAATTGAACTCATAACCGTCACGTTTATAGCCAGAGGCTATGCTGCTACTCCACGACGGCATCAACGACGACGACGATGGTAAATTTTACCTAAAAGAATGTAAAAAAAAACAGTTTATTTTTCACCTTTTTATACATAAATTATGCATGTTTTTCAATATATTTTTTTAAATGTTATTTTATTATATATACATTTTGTTTTTATGTGTTTATTTTTATTTTTTTTATTTTATTTTAGAATAAATATATTTTTTTATGGAAAAAGACAAGGCAAACGAGCGTAGGGTCACCTGATGGTAAGTGATCACCGCCGCCCACATCGTTGCCGGCCTATAAGGTACAAATAGACGACGCTCTTTTTGAAGATGGAGCTCACCTGTAAATGATTGAGCAATTAGATATAATTTACTTTGTTTTTTTTTTCACTTTTAAGGGCATGTAACAATTGTGTATTTGAATAAAGAATATTTTGAATTTGAATTTGAATTTGAATGTTTACTCTTACAAGATCAAAGAAATCCTAGTTTTAAGATTATTAATTAGTCCATGTTCTAAAACTCAAAATATACTTAAGTATATTTATCTCCATTTTTTTCCTTTTGGTACGACTGTAATTGCGACGGTTGTGAATTCGGTTCTCACTCGGGAGAATGAAATATTTAATAGATTAACTTCCTCGCTCTGGTAACGAGGCAAAGGGTGGCGTTGAGTTCAGCCTTTCAACGTGCAATGGCTCAAGAAATTCGGTGGAAAGTGTGGAGCGGAAGTGTCTTAATGGGGAAAGAAGTGTTTTAAAACTACATTCCCTCTGCCTATCCTGCTGTGGTCGGGATAAACGCGAATCAAAAAAATAATATGTCACTAAAAAAGTTCTTAATAAACTAGCTGTGACATGTGGACAAATATATAAGGGTTCCGTTTTCTCCATTCGGCTACGAACCCTAAAAACACCTCAGTAATACTACACAACTCTTCATTAGTTTGCTGGTGCCCGATTGACACTTTTCAAAAGTTAACGTTAACAGTCAGACCCACAATAGCGTTTGAAGCTTTAAAATTTTTGAAGGCATGGATGTGGTGTCAAACGCATTCATTTTGTAAAAAAACGTCATGTTTTTTGCTTTGCCTTTGAGTTTTACTAAAATACTTTCAGGTATATAAATTCTACTATGTTTTATAAAACGCCAAAAGTAGTAATTAATTTTTTTATGTATTATTTCGTACAGAACATTTTTTGTACGACGCAACAGGTGATGGGTTCGATTCCAAGTTGAGGAAATGAAATATTTAATTTTTTCATTGAAATATTTACAATTTTATTTTACGAAATTACAAATAATAACTTAAATTACAGATAAAATCTTTTACAAACTTATACTTGCAGTCAATTTCAAACAAAATTCATGTATACACCCGCTAATGTAAGTATGTCATATTTTATAAATTTCACTTCCTATTGACCTGAAATTGGTACAGAACCCTCTGTGGGCGGGTTCTACTCGCAGTTGCAAAAAAATCGACTCTAAGTAACAAAAATAATCACTTAAAACACCAAAAATATAATCATACAATACTTATTTTGTAGTTAACATTTTATTAACATATATTCAATCAAACATCGATAACTAAGTATAGCACTGAGGCAATCCCGTGTAATAATCGTAATGGCGGTCGGCGGACCTGCCCCTAGTCAACCGGATACAGCTCAAATCTAATCTGTGGGCTGTCCATACCGCAACATGTATAGAAACAGATAGTCAAAACAGAGCAATATCGAATTCGAATATGTAGTTTATTTTGCTATAAATATTATATTAGAATATGAGAATATTCCAATATAATATTTATATTAGAATGCTAATATTTATTAAATATTTTTAACATTTTGAAATTCATTCTTAATTTTCTGTTGCCAAATGATAATTCTTTGCAATAATCTTTGAGTAGCGGGAATTTGTAAAACTCTTCCTATAGAGATACTAACAAAATAAATAAGTTGTAACATGCGTATTAGAATTTCGACGTAACTTGATGTGAATGTATGGCTTAGTAGTGTTTTATACACTAATTTGAACGTAGCGGACGTTCAATTTTTTATACATTTTTTTAAATTTTTTTCCAATGATCCTATTCTTTAGGTCCTAGAGGAATTCTATACATATTATATCGTTGTGACCAAAAACATTCCACTTTATAAACAAGATCGTTAAAAAATTATAATTAATTGAAGTAAACTTGTTTATTTTAAATATGAAAAGAAAATCCAGATTTAAATCCAAGAATATTGAATAATTATTTAATTGATTACTTTGTAAATATAAAGTAAATGCTACGAATTTATATCGTCGTCTAATTATAGTATAGTAGTCGTAATTTATAGGGGAACGGAACGGGTGTTCTTGAAATATGGCATAGTAATATTGAGCGGTCAAAATAAAATACTTATTTTTTTACATTTTTAAAGTGCTATTCCACACTTAAAGAAAAATACTTACTTGCATAAAAAAATAATAAGTAATCTCCAATATACTTTTTTTAATTTTTTTATTTGTAGATTTTATCACTCCACTTTGCATTTCTGCACACCGCTGCTATAGAATAAATTAAAATCACACACGAGAAAAATAGTGTGTAGAATTCATGTCACGATATGGCAATGGATGTAAATATCAAACAGAACCTATGATCGTTCAGTGATATGCAGACACACGCCCTGAATTGTTTCACTAAAAGCATTTTAGGCCTTCAGTCTTATTCATCCCTCCATCACTAAATTGGATGAGTGCTTTTTAAAACGATAAAAGTGAACTTTAGCTTGAAAAATTATGTTACTTTTTATTGATGTTTTGGTTTCACCCATCAATCTCATACAGCAATTTGCGCCTATTTTAAAGTCAATTTTATTAAGTGACGGAACCTAACGCCTTCTTTATGTTATCATACAGGAGAAATAAATCTTAAGTTATTATTTACACAAATGAAGCTCGTATCACCCAAACACGCACTTTGCCATGATTATATGAATAAAATAAAAAAACGATTCAGTGTGAATCGGCCTCGTCTACCGAGGCTTATGTACCAATTTCAGAATTGTAGGTCAATAGGAAGTACAACTTTTAAAAGTTGACTAACTTGAGTTTGCGAGCATATGCACGCATTTTATTTGAAATGAACTACAAGTGAGACATCATTTTTTTCCTTTGTTTGTATTGTAAGTTCTTGCCAAACTATCATAACTGTAGGTCCACAGGAAGAACTCTATAGGTTTTGAGTACGCGGCAAATTTTTATACGATTTTGTTGTAGATCCGACGCATAAATATCTTTGGATTGCGTCGACTTAGATGCTTGATATTTTTCTGCGCTTCAAGGGACCTAAATATTAGATATTAATTGCAGCTAAAAAAATGGTCTTGACAGGCCGAGAGACGGACCACGGATCCTATAAGGGTTCAGTTTGTACCTTTTGATGTACGTAATCGTGAAAACACCAAGAATACTTAAATTCAATATATTATAGGATATTCCATACCAAATAAAAAATCTAATTATACTAAAATTATGTAACAAAGAGATAATTTTCATATAGCCGTTTCAAATACAGAATCAATACCATCGACAATTCCACATCAAATTAATAGACCCTTCATATCTAATCCCTGAACGTTCAAACAAGAAGCCTTTGTTAGTGTCCCGTTTCATATCCTATAAAGGAGTACTAATTTCCGACTTCCGACACTAAACAACCTGCTGTTACATCTGTTCAATAAATTTCTTATAGTCCATTTTAGGTTTAATAGTCTAAGCTTTAGAGATCATTTTGGTTTGTATGAATATTTCGGATTAAATGTAGATCTAGACTGTAAGCCAGGCACGGCACAGGTAGCCCGGGGTTGCCATGGCAACTGCTGGGATGCATCTGCCCGGGCGAGCTGTAATAAAATTGTAAACAAGCGTTAGCTTTGATGTTGAATGAGCACGGGTTGTTTTATGGAATATTCTCGGAACTACATTTATATTGTTATTTGTATTCAATATGGAGATTGAACGTTTCATATTATATATTAAATTTTGTTCAGTATTAAGCATTGAGTAATTAATTCTGAGATGAGAATTAAAAGTATATGGCGACTACGAAATTAAAACTTTTGAATAATCCATTTGAATGGATTATGGCACGACCGTGTGACTGTAAATGCAACAGGTCGCAGGTTCGATTTCCACTCGAGAAAAAGGAATACTAATATTCTCATTTCTGCGCCCTGGTGTCGAGGCAAATTGCAACGTTTGAGTTCTGCCACTCAACACGCAATGACTCCAGAATTTGGCAAAAAGTGGGAAATGGATTGTCTTAATACTAGGTTGCCTCTGCCTACCCTGCTGTATGCGGGATACTATACTAGTCTCAGACGTTGTTGAAATAAAAACTTTTTTAAATATGTAAACGCTATACTTTTATTGCGAGTTCCTGCAAATTAAAGTACGCAAGCTCATTATTTTCTATTATTACAAATTATGGCTCTGGTTGCCACTAGTTTAGCCACTAGGTTCCCTCTTCGTACACTGATATATACTGAATTTAACAAATATATTAGTTTAAAGTGAAGAGTAAAGCATTAGACTGAATGCGGCGGTTGTGGGTTTGATTCCCACTCGGGGGAATTAAATTTGGATCGTGGGATTTTGTACAATGTTCGCAGTCGTGTACCGCAACTTTACATTTCTTAAGTAGCCAGAAAGGAACCTAGTGTGAATATACTTCGTTCCCATTAAGACACTTTCTTTCCCCAGTTTCGTACTTGACAGTGCGCTTTGCCCTAAGTTACGAGAACGAGGAAATGAAAATATTATTTTTTTACTACCCCATTGAGAATCAAACCCACAAGCGTCGCGTCGCGTAAAAGTCACACGCTTGCGCCACGACGGCCTCATAAACCATAAGATATTCCTTTGACCTTAATTTCTAGCCGACCTTTCAAAACATCCTTAACATTTCCGTAACGTTGAGTCGACCCTTTGTGCCGCGACACGCTAACCTTGATAAGGAATTGTGAGTTCAAGGTCAAATCCTTACCTACCCCAAATGCCCGTCAAAACAGAAGGGGACGTTAATTTAGGACGAAATAACAACAGGTTTGCTACGTCATTTAACTTTGTACGCAGATGGGTGTTATTTTTTTAAATTATAATATAGTATATAGTTATACCTATAAATTAATATATTTATATTATAAATTAATATTAAGTTCGCTAGCGTATGCACTCGTTTTGTATGATTGAACTACAAACATAAGTTTTTATTGTATTTTCTTATACAGTTTTTGCTTTTTGGTTATTCCATTTATTCATATTGTAACTTCTCACCTCGCGACTAGTTTTATAGCTGTAGGTTCACGGAAATGCAGCAAAAACATGCTGAAATGCTCTCGATTTATTCGTATATTTCGATTGCGTTGATTTAAGAGCTTGTTAGTGTGCTTTTTACTATGTTCTAAGGAACCGTAGACTTAAATATTTGATATCAATTTCAGCGTGATACCTACATACGATCTTGAAACAATGGTCTTGACAGGCTGACAGACGGACAGAAAAGGGATCTTATGGTGGGTTTAGCCTTAAAATTATGGAACCCTAATAAAGTAACTTCCTGAGATATATAATGAGAGATAGTCACACTAAAACATTCACACACTGATTCACAATCATGATAAATAAATTCACAAGACTTTCTTATTAGATTCCTTTCTTCCGTTTAAAAAACAAAATTAGAAAATATTCTAAAAACATAGTGAAAGAATAGTGAAAGAATCTGCGAAATGAGAACACTGGAATTCTTTTGACAGTTCGTGAAAATTTATGTGAACTTAATGACTCTTACCATGCTACTGTCATTTATCTCCAGTTGTCGTTGAAATTAGCAGCCGTGAGCAAGACGAATATAGTGTCAAGACACTCTGTTCTCCACTTTCCACCGAAATTCAAGGCCACATTTGTGCCACTATGGCCTTAATTTTTAAGGCAGCACTTTATTGTCTTTTAATATTTTTTCAGCATGGTAGGCAGAGGTAACTTAGTGTTAAAGTAAGACTGTTCCCCACTATCCATTGTTATCAGAGTAAAGAAACGAAAATATTAATAAATAATCATTGATTCCGAGTGGGAACTTAACCCACAACCATCGCGCTTACAGTCACACATTTGTGCCACTACGCGCGATGACGACGCCAGGACGGTCTTATAATTTAGGCGGACTATTATATTTCATCACTATTGTTACAAATCTTTAAAGTATTTATGTCCATGAGAAACAACTACAGCGCTACAGCCAGTATGCAATTCCATTAATTCTTATAATTTAGCTGCACTATTTTTAGATCAGTTCATAGTTTTAGCTGCGTCGGGATATTTCGATTATTCTTTCGTCATTATTTTCCGAGTAAAAGCGTATTTCTGGCAGTCCTTACTACTGACAAAATAATAAAATCGTCGGTGCTTTTCGAAGCTAAAATCCCTTCGCTTCTGGACAGGGAGTAATGAAGATGCATCAATAAAGGGGAACGTCAAAATATCTTTTGACGTATTACTCGACAATGAAAAGTGAACAATGGAGTACCCGCTGGCACCTTTTTACGTGGCCTGGCCATTGCGTGTCGAATATGATAGAGTACTTGAAGGTATCAGGTTCTTGCTTTAAAGTAAATCGATTTTTTTGCTTTAAAAATCTACAACCTAAAAACGTCCTTTATGGGTAGATGAAATATGTGATTGATTGATTGATGATGTATCAATGTCAACTGCGAATATATTGCTAGTGTTGTAATCTTATATATCTGTTCACAGCTATATATCCCCTATGGAATCTAAGAGTTGTTCCTCTGTACTAAGTGATTAGTTTATAAGATCAAAAGTAAAAAAGATATAATTTTTTAAAATTGATATAAACAGCTGAGCAATTAAAAGCTTATCACAATGTGACAATGTTCTCAATATTGATTCTCTAAACAAGGAGGTGGGTCGTGTTCCAGCATCTTTCCTTTGAAAAAAAAAAATTAAATTAGCTTCACGCTGTATCCCGCACACAGCAGGGTAGGCAGAGGGAACCTAGTGTTAAGACACTCCGTTCCCCACTTTCTGCCGAATTCTAGAGGCATTGCGTGTTGAGTGGCAGAACTCAACGCCGCGCTTAACCTCGATACCAGAGCGAAGAAATGGAAATATAAATTTAAGTAAATATTTCATCTCCTCGAGTGGGGATCGAACCCACAACCAGTCGGTTTTGCAGTCACACCTCGTGCCGCTGCGCCACGACCGGCCTCTTTCCTTTGAACTCGACAGAAAAAAGATATTTTCTTTAAGGTATCACAATTACAGTTGACTCATTGAATGTTCTCTTTAAAATTTAAATACACATTATGTAATAAATAATAAAGTTTTTTTTTTATTTGTTTTTTTTTTTTGATCCAAGAATAATAATAAATTATTTATCCTAGTGAACTTTAAACTTTTTTCCGTCGCATACTCTCATATTCTGTAGGCCTAAACTTATAAACCAAATTAATACCTAATTTACAATTTTAGACTAGAGGTAGCTTTATATCTTCGTTTACATCTTAGGTGTTGATTTTCTTAAACTGATACATATGTGATTTCAAAGTTCTATATGGTACGATTTCGCTGTGAAAGTAATGAAGCGGACAAATTTACACACCATAATATTAGTTTGAGGCAGTCGTGGCGCAGAAGCCACAAAGTTGTAACTGTAAACGCAACAGTTGAGGGTTAGATTTCCACTCGAAGAAATGATATATTTGATATTTTCATTTCTACACTCTGATGACTCTGTTGAGTTCCGCCACTCAACACGCAATGCTTGCTTATACAATATTTGTAATTAAGGCTAGCAACTCATATTTTAAATTAGTATACAGATATTTCATCTGAATATCCATTCAAATCTGAATCTGTATATTCATTGTAACTAAAAATTAACAAAGCACATTCGATTTCTGTTCTCTCAATTTTTTTATTTCCACTGATGTTTGAAATATAATATTTTGCATAGGTGTCCGCACTATTGTGTCTGTCGATCCTCATTAGCACCAAAACGATAACTGATATTGAATAGAAACGCAGTGATACGCGGACCGCACTAACGAGAGGTTTACAAGGACACAAAGGGGGTGGACTCAAAGCGCATTCGGCAAACCCTTCTTTTGTTCCATCAAAAATATATTGAATTCACTATTCATTATTATTTACACCTAAACTTGCTATGCTGCTGTGGTTAAATATAAATTCTCTAAAAAAAATAAAAAAATATATAAATTAGTTAATATTGAAGAAACAAGAAAAAAATATTGCGAATATTTCAACAAAAATGTAGACGCGAGACTTTTCAGCTGTTAGAAGGATTTTCCACTTCCCTACGCAAGCAGTTAGCAATTAAATTATAGATTGGGAGCTTATAGAAATTAATCAATAATATTATTTTTAACATATATTCATCATCCACCTAAACTTTTATTTATAACAATAACATGATATCAAAATGGAGTAGCGTCTTACACGATGGTTGTGGGTTTGGCCCAACTCGAAGACAAGTTATCTTCATTTCACAGCTCTGTCAAGACGCCGCGAAACACCGTAGCGTTGAATTTCACCCGCCAACGCTTAATGTTTCGTATTTGGGCGAATTTTGAAAAATTGAGTGAGGACAGGTTGCGTGGACAAGAATTGTAAATTTCAAGAAATCCATATCAAAGAAACACTTCAGCAAATACTCTCTTTTTTATCATAATTTAACAATATACAAATTCATAACCTTCCAATAAATTGCTTACAAAAAGAAAACTTAAGTATATATATATATATATATATATATATATATATATATATATATATATATATATATATATATATATATATATATATATGAATATGAATAAACAATAAAATTTAATTTAACTTGTATGATAGCGATAAGCTTTTAAAGCGTTAAGAAATTATAGAGAACTTATAAACTTATAATAGAAGACTCGCATAAGATTTTCTCTAAACTCTGTAGTAAGATATCCGTAGCCATTTTGTTTGTGAACTTTACTAGATGTAAAGTTGGCGTATTTTCATCTTTTTTTTTTCATTTATAAATAAGAACTCTATATTTATTATATATTATATATAGATTTTTAATTTCTAATACGCGAAAAGTGCGTAACGCATTGCCTTAACACTAGGTTACCTCTGCCTACCCCCTACTATAAGCAGGATACAGGTGTACCTAAACAAGTGTTTTAACTAAGAAAATTATTAAGACATTTTTAAACAGTTTTATAAAACAAAAAATGATAAACTATCGATAAAATCTTATATATATTATTGACCAAAATGTGAAATGTTATTGTCTTATAAGTAAGCCGCACATGCTCTTCCTGAAGCCACTTATAAGAGAACTGAACATGGCAGGATGCAGCTACACTCTATTAAGTACTTTTAACTTTTGAAAGTGTTACTTTTGATAAATATAGATGACTAGCGACTCACGCGCTGCTTCGCCTGCTTAAATTTAACTTTATATTATAGGCAAATAATTGTACGGACACAGAATCTGATTGTAAATGTAACATTTGTAGATTCGATCTCCTCGAAGAAATGAATTACTTCCTCGCTCTGGTAAGTAGACAAAGTTCATCGTCGATTTCCTCGAGTCATCATAAATTGCTTTGAAAATCGGACAGAACGTGGGGAACGGAGTGCTTCGAAGCGAAGTTCTCCTTGTTTACCCTAAATACGTAAAAAGCCAAAAACTTACTAATCCAGAACAACACAAAACAACTCCCAGCACTTTTTAATTAAGCGAATCATACAACAACACAGTGTACCCTTACATATTAATTGAGAATGCAATCAAACGCAGCACAAACATAATTAAATTCCTCTCTATTTAAAAATTAATTTTCAAAGCAATATGTTTTTACAGTGGACTGTAATTCCCTACCAGAGTACTGTTTGTTGAGAGGATTTCTAATAAATAAACTTGGCTCTCGTATCTATTAAGATTCCTTCATTCTAAAAGTTCTACGACAAAGAGAATCATAGCAAATTCAAACTACGGTAGTGCAGGTATTAAGTTACTTCATTGTAATTTTATTCGTTTTTTTTGTATTTTTAGAATCATATTTACTCAAACAATTATGGCGTAGAGGTACAACGTCTAACCGTAGACACAATAATTGTGGGCTTGAACTGTTTGGTAAACAAAGGGTTGAATTCTACTACTAGACAGGCAATGTCTCGAAAAATGAGCGGCCGTGGAGTGACTTACCACTGCCAAACGAGTGCCTTACTAGGTGCTTTTTGCTTAAAATGCTATGCACAAAAAAATGTGAAAAAAAATCAGCTTCACACTGTATCCCGCACACAGCAGGACTGCCGAATTTGCCAAATTCTGGAGCCATTGCGTGTTGAGTGGCAGAACACAACGCCGCGCTTAACCTCGACACCAGAGCAAAGAAATGGAAATGTTTGTTATTTACTTATTTATGACATTTTTTTATATTTCCTTATATGTCTTAACACTAGGTTCCCTCTGCCTACCCTGCTGTGTGCGGAATACAAAGTGAAGCAGATTTTTTTTTACAAACTGATCTTCTGTTCTCTTCATTAACTATAAATAGACATTCTTTTATAAAATAATTAAAGTAAAACATGAAAACTTATAAAAATATTATATTGCAAAAAAACTTATTTCAAAATAAAAAGAAGCATCCCACAACGAAGGAAGCACCAAGCATCCTCTAGTTATATGTCAATATACTATTAAATACATTTCTATTCCAAGAACCTTCAGAGCTATTGCAAGGAAACAAGACTAAAATAAAATAAGAGAACGAACTTGCAGCGTAAATACAATTTCCCTACACTGATAAAAATCACAGTATTATTTAATACTTGCTGTTCAACGTGACTTCGCTTGGATGGCTTATTTCTTTTCTGAATATTTTTAACTGAATTTACAAATTAAATTTTATATAAATTCGATTTTTAACCCAGGTGGAGAATACGTAGTGTCTGTTATTTTATTGATTAAACAATGTACAGTTACGTAGAAACAACTTCGAGATGGAGGCTCGCAGAAGAATACAGCTTGGTTGGGCAGCATATAGGCAACTGCGTGAAGTCTTTTCGTCACCGATACCGCAAAGCCTAAAGACAAAAGTCTTTAACGAGTGCGTCCTACCAGTTATGACATACGGAGCCGAGACGTGGACACTGACAGTGCGACTAATCCACCACTTTAAAGTCGCTCAGCGTGCTATGGAAAGGGCTATGCTTGGAATATCTCTGAAGGATCGAATTCGAAATGAAGTAATCCGACAGAGAACCAATGTTATCGACATAGCCCAAAGGATTAGCAGGCTGAAGTGGCAGTGGGCTGGTCACATTTGTCGCAGAACCGATGACCGTTGGAGTAAACGCGTTATAGAGTGGAGACCACGCCTCGGCAAGCGTAGTGTGGGACGTCCTCCAGCTAGATGGAGTGACGATATTCGCAAAGTGGCTGGCATCGGCTGGATGCGAAGAGCTCAAGATAGAGTTCAGTGGCGTGCCATTGGAGAGGCCTATGTCCAGCAGTGGACTAAGACAGGCTGATGATGATGATGATGATGATGAAACAATGTGTGCCATTTTATTCCTTATTAACAAAACTCTCCTTTTTAAGTTATATATATCATAAAAATAATCACATGCGATGCTATAATATTTCTAATAAACATAAATATAGATTTGCCATAACAAGATGAGCGGAATTCGGAACGCATTCTAGTGTTCGTATTGTACACATATATAAGATATTTTTTTTTTCATTTTGCTCCGCTTCTGCATCAAAGTGGATGTATCGCGTAAAACTCCATTTGGTTTTAGTTAAACATCCTTGTAATGAACACATTTCATTATAGCTTCCGGGGAATCGTTTCCAGTTTACTAGATTTTTTTATCTTCACGCTGTATCCCGCAAGCAGACTAGGCAGATCAAACCTTATGATAAATTTTAATGATAAGACACTCCATTCTTTAAACACCGCCCAATTTTCGAGACATTGCGTGATGCAAGTATCACCACAACTTTACGCCAGGCTTTGTCGTCTAAACAGAGCGAAGGAATTGAAGCCACAACCATCTCATACACTCAGACGCTGAACCGCTGCTCTACAACTGCCTCAGCTTTTGATTTTGCCTATACCAATATTATTAACTACAGTACATTTAATACCTGAATCCCAAATATACCTTCCACACAGGATATTAAATAGTGCTTCATCCAACAATGACTGCCGCCAAATGATCAGCTTTCATTTCGGACTTGCAGCGAGTCATCAAAGGGATGTAATCGAAACGTATTTGTCAATGTGATATTAAGCAACGTACTGTTGGGGTTGATATTATGAAAGGTACACAACTATACGAGTACAGTACGGTCGACGAGTCGTGGCCGCCCTGAGGTTAGTAGCAGATTTGATTCTGTGATTTTTGTTACTTTTGATTACTTTCTTTCCGAGTGAATAATGTGCAAATGTACGCAAAACACAACTTCAGGGCAGCCACGACTCGTGGACCGTACTGTATTCGTCTGAATATAAATGTAACATTAGTATGCAGCTGATATGTTGGTAATCAACGCCTTTGTTTTACATTGCATAGATGTAGATTACAATAATATTGTTTAAAAAGACCTCACGCTCACAATTAGTCGCGCTTTTAAGAGATATACCTACATGGTTTTAATATCAAATAGCTTATTTTGTCGTATTTCCTGCTTTTTGTATAATATTTTAGTTATTGTTTTCTGCCCAAGCACGGGCATAGAGCATTGAATGGTGAAACCTAAAAGTGAACTATTACAAAGTCTTTTTTTGTAGTTCATGTTTCCCGCATATAGCAGGATAAGTAGTGGCTAGTTAGTGTTAAACGACTCCGTTCTCCGCGCACCGGCAAATTTCGAAACATTACGTGTTTGATGCCAGTTGTCTTGTGGCCAAAGAGAAGCAATGAAAATAATTCCCCCGAGGGTAAATCGAACCTATAACCGTCGACGTCCTCCAATCACGCAGATGTTGATCAGTATACCAAAAAGTAGTGGTAGGGATCCTAGCACAATAACAAAACAAAACATTTCAAAAGCGAAATTTAATACTGACACGCAACACAACGTCCACATGCCTACATACGATATTTATAAATATGAGTTTATTTGTTAAACCTTCATTACATCAAACAAAACATAGCGTCTGGTCAATAGCACCCCATCGTATTGTATTTGGTTCACAAGGGGAACCTGTGTGTGGATGAAGGTAGTAAAATGATTAAATAAGCCCCGTCGACTAAATATGTTGAATTTATAGGTACCCTGCAAAGTCTGTGTAGGTGCCTACGCCAATGGAGACCTTACAACTGCTATATTAAATTGTAAATCTCTCTCAATACCGTTTGATAGAAATTAATGAAATGGTCGTTCGTTTGATTTTGAGTATTATTAAAAATGTTTCCATCGTAATTTATTTATTTCGTTTCTTTTCTTTATTTACTAATAATTTTCTTTTCCATCTTTTCTACGTACTTTCTTTCACAAATATCACAGTGGAGACGTGATTGACTAAAAACGATAATTGTAAGTCAATGCTCCTTCCATTCTGGAGAACATTTATATTTACATTATAGCACGAGTATATACGAGGCCGTCGTGGCGCAAGCGCCGAGTGGCTAAAAACGCGAGAGTTGCAGGTTTGATTCTCGTGACAATCGGTAGAATAAAATATTTAATTATATTTATGAATATAATTATTTTAACGGTAAAAGACAGAGTGCGACGTTGCGTTCCTTCACTCAATACGCAATATCTCGAAAATAAAGTTAAGTTTAACTGTTTACCACGTTATACAATGTAGAGCTATTAAAAAAATGTATACTAGCATTCAAGCTTCACTTCGCGCCTCGTCCACCCTCCACACTGGTAGGAAATTCAACGATATTTATAGATAGATAGAGTTAACTCCCTCTCGTCGTCGCTATAACAGAATTACCGAAAAATAGTTTTTTTATATACTTGTAGTATATGTAGAGCATTGGTATATTATACATATGCATATCATTGATGTACAGGTATAATGAAGATGTCGAAAATTAAAGTTGCAATATCTAAATTACAGTACAATAATATTTTAATCGTAGCGTAGTGACTAGACTAGTGTCTGACTGACAAGACAAAGCGCGGCGTTGAAATCCGCCACTCAGCACACATTGTCTGGCAATAATACTATACAACATTAAGCTCATAAATATACTTCACGCTGTATCCCTTGCGGAGGAGGTCAGAGAGAACGGAACGCCAAACGCTACGATCTCTACATACCTCTTTCGCATCGTCCACTATCATCAACCTCTTCATATATATCCTCAGGGGGGTCCCCTCCCACTGAGGACATGACATATATAAAGAGCTCATGCTTTTTACGTGACCTTCCTCCAGTAATTGAATACTTTAATACTGTGTTTTCGAATGTCAACCAAGATCTCCCCTTACCTCTCTTACCGCTCACTTTTCCGTCATAAATCTCTTTTGTTTCATTCATTCTTTCGTCGCTCATACGTTCGACGTGCTCAAACGTATATAACTAATTATTAGAAATGAATATCGTTAACCGTGATATAGTTATCATAAACATAATTTATTTAAATAAAATTAAATCAGCTTCACGCTGTATTCCGCACACAGCAGGATAGCAGAGGGAACCTAGTGTTAAGACACTCCGTTACTCACTTTCCACCGAGTTCTGGAGACATTGCGTGTAGAGTGGCAGGAACGCTTTGCATCGACACCAAAGCGAAGAAAAAAAAATCAAAGTAAATAAATATTTTAATTCCTCGAATGGGGATCGAACCCGCTACCAGTCGATTTTACAGTCATACTTTGTGACCCTGCGCCATGACTGGCCTCACTATTTAGTTAAAACTTTTATATATCATTATACTCAGTAAAACATTATCTCAATACAATTTATAAAATACTCGAGTAAAATAACAAAGCTTACCCGCTTAACTTACACGTCGGAAAATTACCTTAACAATATCTTATCCTTTAACGAAATAAATTGCCTCCCTTGCTTTGAATGGAAACTTGCTCATAAAATGAATATTCCCTTAGCAAATTGTGGCTGTAATTTGATGTTACTCCATGCAACTTCATATATTCCAAGTCACCACCTGACAAGGGAAAATAACCCTTAAGATTCATGTTTTAAGATTGAACGTTAGTAGAAGAAAACATTAACATGTTATATTTTTGAAGTACTTCATTGTGATTTCGTAGTATATCGGGATTAGTTGGTGCCGCCGCCTTTCCTCGGGACCGCGTATTTGTCATTTTTCCAACCATTATGCTGCAAAAAGCAAATTATCTCATTATAAAATGTACGTTATAAGTATAGTACAAATATTTTCGTTATCGTTTAGGTATCTTCTTCAATTTATAAGTCTTACAAGTTCTTGTAAGGTATTGTAAGCTTTTTATGGAAGATTTATGAGATATTAAGCTACGTTCTTAGGTTTTGTTTAAAAGCTACGAGAGCATTTTACTTCACGCTGTCTTTCTATATTCAGACGAAACTTTGTTTTAAAACACTCCAATGTTCGAGACAATACGTGTTGAGTAGCGTTACTTAACTCTTTGCTTTGTTTTATTTGTTTGTTACCACAGAGAGGAAATTAATAATTTCATTATCATAGGAATCCAACTCACAACCACCGTTCACAATTCGAGGCTTTGCCGCTGCTGCAAAAAAAATGATGTTGTCCTTCAAGGATAACTAGTAAATACTTATATTTACTTATATAATTTTTTTCTCAAGGATTATACCTCGACACCAGAGCGAAGAAATGGAAATATAAATTTAAGTAAATATTTCATCTCCTCGAGTGGGGATCGAACCCACAACCAGTCGGTTTTACAGTCACACTTCGTGCCACTGCGCTACGACTGGCCTCAGCCTCATTGAATGAAAATATAAAAATATTACAAGATAAATTATTCCTGTTCTACCTTGTACTGTTACTATTAAAAACTTGTTTGTCTTCTAATCCAACATGGAGTGATTGGTGAAAGACTTTAGTCCCCGTCTGGTTGATATAGGCACGTCATTCGGTTTCGTTATGTTGCTATGTGCTCGTATAGACCATGAAGGGTAAAAACTGAAAAGTTTAGTTATTGTTTTATAGCTTCACGCTGTATCTTACACATGTCCTGGGAACCTAGTGTCAAGACACTCTGTTCCCATAAAGACACTACCTTTCTCCGCTTTCCGCCGCATTCTGAAGGCATTGCGTATTGAGTGATAGACTCAACTCGCTTGGTATAAAATAATACAAAAAAATTAAAAAATCAGCTTCACGCTATAAAACGCATACAGCAGGATGGCAGAGGGAACCTAGTGCTAAGCACATTGAGTGTAGAGTGGCGGAACTCAACGCCGCGTTTGGTATAAAATAATACAATTATTTATTATATTTAAGTAGGTAGAATATATCAAAAAAAATTATAACTACGACAGTTATTATATAATTAAAATAAAAAAACCATCCTTATCCTTCCGTCGACTTGACAAACTATTCGCCTATTAAATTTCATCCAAGTTTAAAACAGTGAATTCCAATAACTATATAATATTGTAATAAAATACTGTACATAAAATAACAAACACAAAAGCCCTTGCAAAGTTTATAAATACTACACGAAGCTCTCACCAAGGAAACACGAGTCCTTGGAACACGTACTCCGTAAGCTGTTCAAGGAGGGTAGATCTATCGAGGCCAATTAGAGAGATTTTCTCTAGAAATATGGATTTAGTATACCTGAGCACTACCTGTTTATTCCTTTCATTTATATAATAACAATGTGGGACGATTTCTCCGTATTAGAAATTATTTCGTATTATTTTTATTAAGCATAATTATGATATTTTATTCTATATTTTAGTTAGTCAGGCGTACTTGATAAAATGTGTAGGTTGTTTTTTTTAGCTTCAAACAATATTTTGCACATAGCAGATTAGGCAGAGGGAACCTGGGAACTTAGCGTTTAGAGACTTCCGTTCCGCACATTCCGCCGAATTACCGAGGCAATTCGTGTTGAAGGGTGAAACTCAACAACTTTCTTTCTTTACCAGAACAAGGAAATGTTAATATTAAATATTTTCCTCCGAGTGAAAATCGAATACACAACCGTCGGGTTTACATTCACACGCTTGTGTCGTTGCACCATGACGACCCAAAGTAGTAATGTAATTATTTACTTTTAATTTCTGTCTTGCGATTATTGTATTTTTTCATAGCAACGTGCAAATTTAAGTTCAGCTTTTTAGAATATAATATCTCTTAAAAACCATGATGGCGAATCACTAAAACTTCTCCTTCCGTAAAATGCAGTATGCGAGTATAAAAAAAATGTAAACTCCATATTTTCCGTACACCGGCTACGTTCGAAGCGGAATAAGTGAGTTAAAGGACGTGATGGATGATTTTAAGGTGGTTATCGATGTCCACGGACGTCTAAAATCTATGTACATACTTTATATAATTATAGGCGAGATATTTGATCATAATTTTTATACAATATTATTATTTTTAGGATTCCGTATTCAAAAGCTAAAAACGGAACCCTTATAGGATCACTTCGTCTTTCGTCTGTCTGTTGAAGTCAGGGTCAAGACCACTTTACTCGAGACCACGTGGAGGTATGAAGCGGAAGTTAATATCAAATATTCAAGGCTACGGTCCCTTAGAACACAGAAAGAATCAAGCTTCTAAGTCAACGCAATCAAAGATATGAGCATTTATACACCGTCAATGCTGCATTTTGTATGAAATTCGCTGCGTAATGATATCTTCAATTGATATGATTAAAGATATGAAAATTGGTACGAAGTGAGAACTTATAATAAAAGTAAAGTAAAATATTTTTTATAATTTTTTAAGTGTTATTCCACATTTAGGAAAGATAAATACTAAACCCGCGCCTCCTGGAAACCGACCAGGTCGGTTACGGATACAACTATAGTTGTACACAAGGCTCCCTCAAATGAAATTAGAAAACAAGACAAAAATAATTATTATGACAGCCGAAGGCCTTAGACGTTAGCACCCCATCAGTCAATCCTTCCATTCTATGTAACATCAGTCAGACGCACTATAGTACAGTTAGGCAACCTTTTAGGATTAAAGCTTAGTTAATAACCCCGTAACGGGGGATATGTCTGTTTGCACCCCAAAGCTAAAGTCGATTTACATCTACAGTAGGGTCCACGAGTCGTGGCCGCCCTGAAGCTGTAGATGGCTGCACAGATTTGGTTTTAAGATTTTTTTTTTACTTTTGATTATTTTTTTCGAGTGAACAATGTGTAAGAGTTTAGAAAACCAAACTTTATGGCGGCCACGACTCGTCAACCGTACTGTATAGTGAGTGTCACTACACTCGAAGCTCACGTTCACGACGTGCGTACGCTTACATAGACGCTACCTGTTCTAAGGGTGTTTCACACTGAACTCTTTATAAATATGTCACTTTTAATATTATTGAATTAAAATATAGTAAATAAATTTATAAGTCACGTTTTTTTTTCACTTTATGTATATTATTTTAAAATAGATAATTTTTACATTCACATTTACTATTTTTTAGGGTTACGTAACTCAAAAGGTAAAAACGGAACCCTTATAGGATCGCTTTGTTGCCTGTATGTCCGTCTGTCAAGACGATAATGTCAAGAAGATATGAAACGTCCTGTGTAATTAAATAAAGGTAAAAATGCTAAATATAAAAAAATATAGGCATTTCTTAAATAAAACCGAACTTATATTTGTAGTTTCTTTCATACAAAATGAGTGCATTTGCCTGAAAACTTGAGTTTTCTTTTTAAATTGCATGTTCCCGTTGATCTTGAAACTAATACGGAAGCCTCAGTGAGCAAGTCCGAATCGCACTTGACCGGTTCTTTTTTTGTTTTAATAACAATTTTTTTTTGTGTTCAAGCGTTTTCCTTAATCACAAGTTATAGCTTGTGAATAGGGAATCTATGGTATCAATTAGCTTCATTTTGCCTTTTAGCTTTGGCTTGTCTTTTATAAATCACTGAGTAGAAAAACAACTGTGCTAATTGATAGGGAAAGCAAACATATTTTAGATGTCAACATTCCCCGCAATGAGATTTGAGCCTACAACTAAGTCTAACTTTGCCTGACGCTAGCTAAAAACATTTCCTACGTAATACTACCTAATAGTTACTTGTAACAATCTAAGAAATGAAATATATATTTAAATTTGTGTTTATATTTCTTCACTCTGATGTCGAGGCAAAGTGCTGCGTTGACTTCATGTCACTCAACACGCAGTGCCTCCAAAATTCGGCGAAAAGTGGGAAATGGAGTGTCTTAACACTAAGTTCCCTCTGCCTACCCTACTGTAAAGAAATCAAACACCTCGAGGCTTTTACAGAACTTATATTTCTTCCAGAGTTAAATACTGTTAAGCTTGTACAATGTCACATCTTAAATTCTAATACAATATATCATTCTAGAGAATCTCTTTATTCTTCCGCTCCAAGTCTAAAAGTATATCTAATTATTACAAAATATTATTATATAGCTATTATAATTTTCCGACTACATAAAGCGTCATTTCTATTAATGTTCCCCGTGACAGTTCCATATTATTCTATTTAAAACATCTTTTTATGACAACAAAGAGGTTGATTCACATTTTTATAATAAATTATTGCGAATATTAAAACTAATTAATATAAAATCATTACA
>JAATLQ010030423.1:8557-20192 GCA_013421005.1 Heliconius erato x Heliconius himera | reverse complement strand
TATTTATATTACTAATCTAAAATAAGTAGCACAACATATATTACACTAAAATACAAGATTTTTAACAAAAATTTCCAAGCAAACCTAACCCAACCAGGCCATAATGACGTCACATAATGGCCGTGTGTTGACAGATTAAAGGAAAATCATGATTTGTATTTATATTATGTATTTGAAAGCTAGCTAGCTTTCACTTTTTTATATAAATACATATTTTTCGTAATATTAATTACAGAATAGTTATTTATATATTGTAAATACTATCTAAACATACCGTATAGTATATTATTAAAAAAGTACGGTAGATACCGTATATATATATTATATGCTAACTTAAATTTAATTGGCAAGTAACATTATTATTAAGATTAAATTGAATAAAACCTATCAGTAATGCAAAGTAAACTTAATGAGTAAGAATAAACAATACATTCATACACTTTTATTTAATTTAAAAATTACTTACCGTACCGTACATATACATATACAGTTTTAAAACAGTTATTTTACTGCTGTCAACTCCTTATAAATTAAATTTAAAAAGTATAATGTCAAATGCACAAGACAAGAATATTTGACTGGTCTTTAACTGGTACTTACAATATTTTTTACTTTGTATTGTCCGTTTTTTTATCTTTTTTCCTTAAATTTACTTCATTCATTTTTCAGTAAAATAATAATAAAGGAAAAATAGAGATTTACTATTCACTTTCATTTGTATTTAAGGATAAAAATCTACAAAAAATTGGCGGTATTTTGCGCGGGAAGTCGAATTGGAATGAGAAACTTCGTTGATCGTTAGCTTTTGTTACTTACAAACAATCTTACTTGAATAATGGCAGACGCTTTAGAACATTTGGTTGTCGATGGAAACGAAGTTTTAGAAATAAAATTAGGTAAGTCTCCGTCCTCTGTGTATCTAGTATAGGTTTCAATATTGTTCTATCTTTAATATAACCTTCCTTGCAGTCAGATCAGCTGATGATATTGAAAATGATGACACAACTTTTGGCCCCGAAATGTGTCACCAAGTTTTTGGAGAAAATGAAAATATTTTTGGTTATACAGATTTAAGAATTCAACTTTACTATACTGCAGGAAGTTTGAAGACTTATCTTGGAATATCATACACAGACAAGGTTACTTTAAAATGTTTGTACTCATTTGTTTAAAATTAATGTATTACAATATTCTTATCAATATTATTGGCTTGTTTACAGATTGAACCAAATAATTCTGAAAAAATTAAAGCTGATGATATTGAAGGGGCTTTAAAAAAAGTCTTGGCTCCTGGCTATGTTACAAATCTAGATCTCTTTGTATCAATGATAGAAAAGGATAAATTATTCACACCACATGGAAATCTTGTACATTCGTTTACAACCCAACCTTGTAAGTAAATAAACAAATCATACAGATAATTCCTACCCCAATGTGGATAGAACTCGCTAACATTACTTTTACAGTTAGACACTGTCCAAACATCAATTATTTAAATCTTAATCTTCTTTATTTCTTGTATAAAAGTGAACTAAGTTAGAAGTTTGTGATGATTGAATTAAATTGAAAATAAATTCAATTATTATTCAATATATTAATCATTTCACTTAGTTTATAACTAAGCAGTAGTTATACACTGCATTTTTGACATTTTCAATTTTAAATGAGTATATATATGAAACCCATATAGTTGTTTAAATAAAAAAAATCACATAAAGTGTGACTCTTTAAGAACCTTGTTCCATAACTATATCGCCATGTTATTGCTTACAAATAACTGCCCTGATGGACTTTTTCAAAAAAACTAAGCGACAGTTGACCTGGTATGGTATTTACAACACTGCCAGGCTACTCCGATGCTCTTTCCTTATTCTTTAACTAGCATAATCTTAACTAGTCTTCTTTCTTCTCCTTGACTGCAGAGGCACTAGTAGAAGAAGACAAGCCTCTTACTCGTGTTTAATTTTTTTTCTAACAATAATTTATTATCTGTAATGGAGTAATATTTTTAAATTTGTTATTTCAGATGATGGTGGAGAAAGCAGAACATTTGAAGTTTATCACTCTGAGGTATCTACACCAGGTTTTCTAGATTACCATGAGCGTTTACAAACATTTTTGCTATGGTATGTTGATGCCGCCTCCTTTATAGATTGTGATGATGATCAGTGGACTTTTTTTACAGTGTAAGTTTCATATTTACTATAGAGATTATAAATATATTTTCAAATTCCAATTTTATTATTTTATATTGATGCTGTCCCACTGTAGCTTTGTGCTCACAGTATGTGATGTGAAAGTAACGGTTGTGGGTTTGATAGTTCCTTGTGGGGTAGTGACTTTTTTTAATTTCCTCACTCTAGTAGTGCATTCTTCATGCAAAGGCAGGATGTTGGGCTACAAATGTTAACTGAAACAACTATTTACATAATGATTATTGCATTTAATATTGTTGATGCGACAATATCAAATATTTAGCAGTCATCTTATGGACCTATATAATGCATTTTTGTTTATTTACTACTGCTTTTTGTATCTAATGGATCTTGTTCTGATAGTTGTGGAGGTTTTTTGCTAATATAAGGTCTTAATTGAAATCATATCATATAACATTTTAATTGATATAACGGCTACACCTATCTCTTGGATGTGACAAGGTGCATCCCACTCAGATGGACATCAAGAAAAAAAAATTTTTGTGTAACGTCATTAATGACCACAATATAAAATACTAGTGACTGAAACTCGGCTTCGTCCGCTTAATCTTATTGTTATATTATTTAACATAAATTGTAGAGTATGTGTAATTCTTATGTATAAGCAGTAATATAACTGTTAAGTTTTATCTTACTCTGTAGTTTTTACACGAAAACAAGCATTCATCCTCACAGACGTTCACATTTATAATATATATTTGTAATGTATGTAATATGTGTAGTTTCGAGAAGTTCCGCTCCAGTGAAGGCGCCCCGCGGTACGCGACGGCGGCGTACGCGACGGCGTACCGCTACTACGCGTACCCGGCGCACACGCGCCCGCGCATCTCGCAGGTGCTCACGCTACCGCCCTACAGGAAACTGGGCATTTGCGCTCAACTATTACAGGTTAATATTTCACATTTTTAAAGTATTATTTGAAATATATAAAAAAAATCTGCTGCTTTTGAGGTGCAAGCCTACGACTGTAAACGCATACAGTTGTGGGTTGGATTTCCACTCAAGGAAGTGAAATATTTAATATTTTCAATACTTCGCTCTGGTAATGAAGCAAAGCGCAGCATTTATTTCTGCCACTCAACACGCTAAATCCCTCCAGAATTAATGTTTTTTATATTTAAATTCTCTTCAAATTGTATATTAAAACAAAAAAAAAATAATGTAAAAGAATTATTTTAATACGGTCGTACTCGACGCGTGTGTCGTATTATATTCTGACACTTACAATTACAACCAACAATGCGCCGGAAAAGTTGTTTTTTTAGTTCCAATGGAAGTCAAAATGTGAAAGAAATGGTTCAAAAAAATTATTCTTTTGCAGTTTATAGTTTGGTTATTCTGGTCAGGGATGCACAACTTTTAGTATCAAAATTTACAAATTTCCCGTTCTGTTTACATTATAGCAGAGTACTTGAAGACAACTTTTTGAAATCACGTCACACGCCCACCAACGTGATAGTGAGCGGCACTAGATTTTTTTTCAAACTTCAAATGCTTATAAAATCATAACTACTTGGCTGTTTTTAATAAAACAAAAACTAGTGTATTGGTATACATAAAAACTTTACCGGAACGAACTTAACGCCAGTCGTGGCGCAGCGACACTAAGTGTGACTGGTTGTGGGTTCGATCCCCACTCGAGGAAATGAAATATTTATTTACATATATTTTCATTTCTTCGCTCTGATGTTAAGGCAAAGCGCGGTATTGAGTTCCGCCACCCAACACAAAATGCTTCCTGAACTCGGCGAAAGTAACGAACTTTGAAGCCTTATTTTATATATATTAATATTCCTCATTGGGCGGTATCTTAACATTAGGTTCCCCGATTCTTTCAACCCACCTTGCTTGTGCTGGATACAGCGTAAACAGGTAAAACACACATACAGCTAAAAAAGTATAAAAATTTGATTGTAACGAGATTTGTAACAAGTTTCAACTTTGGTTTGTGTATAGCATGCAAACGGGAACCTAATTTTAAGATTCTCTGCCTTCTCTTTTCTCGTCCGTGCATTTATATCTTAAAAGCGTGAAGCGTAAGCGGGATTTAATAGGTATTTCATATATCACGCCCATGCTACAATCAGGCAGAACTAAATTATCACATACAAGGTTAGACAGAGAGAACAAAGTGTTAAGATACGCCATTCATCGCCCTCATCGCTCAAATTTCGAGGCTTTCGTGTTGAATGGCGGAACCCAACGCCACCTTTTGTCTGTCACCAAAGCAGGGAAATGAAAATTATTCTACCGGGTAGGATTGAACACTCAACCATTGCTTTTACATAGACACTGACTAAAATAAATTGTTTATAAACTATTTACAGGCAACCTATTCACATTTTATAATTCAACCGGAAGTTATTGATATAACAGTAGAGGATCCTTCCCAAGACTTCCAAAGGATCAGGGACTATGTTGATGCCAAGAACTGTGAATCTCTGACGGCCTTTCAACCCGAAAAATTAACACAAGGGTGTGTATAATTTTACAGAATTTTAACTATTTCGTTGTAATAAATAAAAAATGTAGTGGCAATAAGTTCATTTTATAACAGAATAAAAACAGTTAAAAATGTCAATTTAACAATGAAAAAATATTAGTGATGGCGTTTTTAGGATTCATTATTTTTAGCAATTATATTTTTTTTACTGAGTGCTTGGATGGAGGCACAAGCAAAGACGTTGAAGTCACGCTACATCAATTTGTTTTGCTTGTAGCAGAAGCTTCCTTTATATATTTTTTTAAATATAAAGGAACTTTCTGCTACAAGTATATAAAACAATATTTAA
The DNA here is from genome assembly GCA_013421005.1 of Heliconius erato x Heliconius himera. NCBI lineage: Eukaryota > Metazoa > Arthropoda > Insecta > Lepidoptera > Nymphalidae > Heliconius > Heliconius erato x Heliconius himera. Next base: position 15,184 of record JAATLQ010030423.1, on the reverse strand, counting down.
TATCTATTTTAATATTTATTTCAGCTTTACAGCAGAAATGGCGAATCAAGCGCGTAGCAAGTATAAAATTAATAAGAAACAAGCAAGACGTGTTTATGAGATATTGCGCCTGAAGAATACAAACACATCCGACAAGGCTGGATATTTAAATTATAGATTAGATGTTAAGAATCGGCTTAATGCACCATTCCAAGTAAGTAAATATTTATTTTATTTTCTATTACTATATATTTTATATTTTTAGATGCTTATTCCACACAAAAAATAAAAAACTACTTTTAAGAAAATATTTAAAAACTGTACCATACTGTATAGTAGTGACTGTAAACGCGACAGTTATGGTTTCGAATCCGGCTAGATACAAATGATTATTTAATATTTTCATTTCCTCGCTCTGTTAACAAGGCAAAACGTGGCGTTGAGTTCCGCCACTTAACACCAAATGCTTCGAGATTTCGGCGGGAAGTAGACAATCGAATGTCTTAACACCAGGTTATTTCCACCTACCCTGATATATCCAGGATACAGCTTGAAGCTATAAACTGAAAGCAGGACAATCCCTGTTGGGCCCATTAGTTTTAGTATGTTTATAAATGTATCTGTTTTTCATATTATAGAAAAAGAAATTGGAAATGAAAAAACTCCAAAAGGTTTTAAAACCTGAAGAATACGCTGTTACATTAAGTTCAAGTGGACTGCCCGAGACACACGCCCGTCTCTCTGCTCACTATCTCTCATTAGAAACTGAATATCGCCGCGTCATACACAGAATGGAAAATGATTGTTAGAAATTAAAATGATTTTTGATTATATGAGTTTGTTGTGTGTTAGCGGCCATTTAAAACTGTTTTTTTTTTGTATTTTTTTATTAGTAATGATTCATTTTTTAGTTTCACGCTGCATTCCGTAAACAGCGAAAATTTGGCGGAAAGCATGGAATGGAGTGTTTTAAAGTAGGCTTTATACTGCTATATGCGGAATACAGTGTGAAGATAAAACGAAACTAATATTCTACTTACTTTTTTATTGTATAATTTCAATTATTTCATAAATTTTGAAATTTATCTTGCTTATTAAATGGTTGCAAAAGTTGTTAGTGATAGTCATTGTATGAATCATATTTAAGCAAATAAAGCAATCACCATCGAGATTGATACTTGGAATAAGCGAAAAGAAGTTTTATTTAAAACCTCTTCATTGAAGTTGATGGATATTAATGTTTACAAAAGAAAAATGGATATTTCTGTATTTGCTAGTATACGATTCAGATGTGATTTTTTTTGTAATTCAATTAGATTTTTTGTGATGAATGAAATTAGTCATTAAAACTGTACTAAATGGAACATTGGTGTAGTTGAGTAGGTATTAAGTGTATGTTGAAACATTAAAAATGTCATTGTATTTTTTTAAATAACTTGTTTGTTGGTTGGAAACCAATTTGTCTCGTCTTATTTTGATCTAATTTATGTAATTATCTCCAGTGCCTTAAATACTTTTTATAACTTTTCTTTATGTCAGTGCAAAAAAAAAACAATATTGATATCAAGATTGATATAAATAATTAGAAGCAAATGAAATCTCCATCAGGTCAACTCAATTCAAGATGAGATTCAATTAACTCAATTCATGTAAAAAAAATCATTAAATAGTACAAAAACATTGTAAAATTTATTATTAGCCTTGGTATTAATCAAAAAAAGTATTTTGTTGTATTTGCTTCATATCATAATATTGTATGTAAATTAAATGATTAATTAATAAGACAAAATAAAACTAAAATTCTAATAATACATGCTTATTATTATTGTATTTTTTTCTTCAAAATGTTGATTTAAAATTTAAAAAAGTGTTTTGAGATGATAGCTCAAAAATTTGTTACACTAAATTTATTGCAACTAAACAATGTATAGCTTATATTAAAACAGATTTAGAAATTTCATTATAGGTACTGTTTATATTAAGATTTATTTGTGAAATAAAAAAAATATCCGAATAAAACAAATAATTGTGATCACATTTTTTTATTTTCATTTTATTACAAAAATAAGCGAGCTTCAAATGAGATCCAAAGATAACAAACGGAAATACAAGTGACTGGTAGAAAAACTATTTTTTCTTTCTAAAGTAACATCACAAGCTAGGGATGTTATGGAGCTCCATAACCGTAACGAGATTATTGGATATCTTAAAAAAATATCGTAAACAAAATCTAAATAAAAGTTACAGATAATTATATGGATATGGGCAAAGTCTAAATTAACAGTATTGTGACAAGTTTTTGATTTGGCCTGACTGAGCCGATAGTAAAATTTAGTAAATGATGAAAAAATTTATTGTTGTTACAATACAACGATTTCATAAATTATCATCAATAGTTTAAAAAAATAATAAATAACACTGTAGCAGAAATTCACTGATAATGTATATTATTATCCTTAACCGAATCCGATATAGCGTTCCTTATAGCAGTTGTAGCAAATATCTTAATACGCAAACCAGCTAACTTCATGAACTTTACAAGAGACGTTATGTTATTTAGTTATATCGCACGTTACATTACGTTGTTTAGTTATTTCGCTGGTTACTTATTTAAAAGAAATCCTCGGTAAATAGTATATTCAACTGTATATTTACAACAATCAAAATCTTTTTTAATAACTTTTATGCAAAAAATAAAAAGTTTAAAATTGAAGCAAATGGAATTAGCTGCTTTTTCGTATTAACGTATCGTAATTTTACATCCATAACATCTCTGGCCACGGGCATTGGAAAGGCCCCACAAGGCAAAAATATAACAATTATTGCTCTTTCAAGTTACACCTTGACTTTGGCTTCTAATTTGAGATTTTTAGATAAAGTATAGAGTACAGGTATTCAAACATTTCTCGTATGCTATTTCAAATAGCATGCTATAAAAAAATAACAATATTAAATTACTGTAAACTCGAGGGATGTGGGTGTTCTGTAGAGAATGTGTTATTTTAATTTTCTCGCTCTGGTTGCAAGACAAAGTGCAGCGAAGAGTTCAGCTACTCAACACGCAGTCACAAAAATTAGATATTGCGTGGGAAACGGAATGTTTTAGGTTACACTAGGTTCCTTCTGCCTACCTTGCTATACGAAAAAATAAAACGTGAGGCTGAAAAAAATGATGCATTTGTCATATGCTTTGTCAATTTATGTAAATTCTAACAGTATTGAATTTGAATCCAAATCCACTATAGACTTTATCAAATTAATTCACAAAAAAAAACCATACAAACTAAGAAGTCATTACACTACATCACTTTCAATTAAAAAAAATCATTTAATGATAGATTTAAGTGAAACAATAGTAAGAAAAAAGGGAAAACACAAAAATTCAACAGTTCACTATAGTTCACTTTATCAGTTTTTATTTAAAGCTCCCATATACTCCTTCATAATCTCTGAATGTCCAACAAATTTTCAGTAACTTCGTTGCTTGTTATAACAATATGTTAAAAACTTCAATGTGAACGCGACACACCGTCGTTCACATAGTACATTTCACCAAACCACTCACTGTGCTCGTCCAAATACCTGAAATATTATTAAAATTTAATTAAATCAGCCTCACGCTGTATCCCGCACACAGCAGGGTAGGCAAAGGGAACCTAGTGTTAAGACACTCCGTCAAAACCGAACTCCGTCCGACAACTCCGAAATATTATAACTTTTTTTAGGATATGTATAAAAAAAGTCTTTCTTAAGTGTGGAATAACACTTTAAAAATGTAATTTTTTTTAAAATATTCACGTTTTTTTCCAGCACAGCAGAGCAGAGCAGAGGGAACCTAGTGTTAATAAACTCCATTCCCCACGCACCACCCAAACTTCGAGATATTGCGCGTTTTTTGGCAGAAATTCACACCGCGCTTTGTATAGCAGGGCGGCAAAATGAAAATAATTTAAAATTAAACCTCACTCCTCCAAATGGGAATCAAACCCACAATTGTAGCAAACAAAAAAAAGGTTTAAAACATTTATCAAAAATTGATACTTACTGTACAAACATATCTATGTGTTTTAAAATTAATTTTAATTTAAAATCTGGCATTTGTGTTGCATTTAAAAAATCAGGTAACTTCACTGTAACAAAAAGAATATATTATTATAGATGAAGTATTTATATTAATATTTGGAAGTACTTATGTTACGATTTGTTATTTTGGAGCTAACATACGGATGCTGATATAGATTTTTGGCATATTTTACTATATAAATCTGTCTGTCTTTTTAAATCTATTTATTTTGAAGAAAAAAAAACCGGTTTTAGATATCATAACGCAACCTTTAGGTTTGATGTCTTCTTAAATTTTAATTTTGTGTCCACATAACAGGGAGAAGTGAGCGAAATGAGAATGAAAAAGTTAAAATCGATGCAGAAATCGTCCAATAACGGATATGGACCAACTTACCAAATAGTCTCGCGAGATGTATTGCGCCATAAACTCGACAAGGAAGATGTTCCGTACCCTGTCGAGGTATTATTTGCCACTTGCCTACCTGAAAAAAAAGAAGGTGTATTTATTTATTTAACATGGATCTTCAACAGTTGTATGTAATATTTACAAATTTTTTCTTGACTAATCTTTTTTTACTTATATAGTTATACTGTAAATTAAATGCGAAAATAACATTCATAATCGCAACACAACACACCGTAGTAACATAGTATAAGACAACAACAGGTATTTTTTTAATACGACTAACATAATAAAAATAACAATTATATAAGAATATAATAAAATAAAAAATAAATAAATCAGATTCACTCTGCGGGAACCTAGGGTTAAGATACTTCGTTCCCCGTCGAGATCGACCGAATTCTGGAAGCGTTGTGTGTTGAGTGGCGGAACTCAACGCCGCGCTTTGCCTCGACACCAGAGCAAAAGCGTAAGAAAAAAAAGGTAAACGTTGTGAATGTCGCATACTTTGTCTAGGAGCTGCGAGAGGGGGTTGCGCGGCGGCGGCGCGGGGGGCGGCGCGGCGCGCGCACCGAGCGCCCAGCCCTCGCTCAGCGACGACCCGCTGCTGCCCACGCTGCTTCGCAAAAACATTATGTTTATATTACATTTTTCCCATTTTTGAAGTGTTATTACACACTAAGAATAGAAATTAATTAAGAAAATTATTTAAAAGCTTTTAATAATAAGTATCATTCTCTTTTTTGCCAAATGATAATTTTTAATAATAATTTTCATGTAGCGAAAAAAAGGAGGTTAGTTGTAACATCGTATAAAAAATTTGTCGTAGCTCGATAAAAACATATAGGTAAGAGCGCTGGCGCTGCATTCAAATATTTAGACATTTTCTAAAATATTTAGCTTTAAATAAAATAAATCAGCTTCACGCTGTATCCCGCACACAGCAGGGTAGGCAGAAGGAAACTAGTGTTAAGACACTCCGTTCTCCACTTTCTGCCAAATTCTGGAGGCATTGCGTGTTGAGTGGCAGAACTCAACGCCGAGCTTAGCGTCTACACCAGAGCGAAGAAATGTAAATATAAATTCAAGTAAATATTTCATCTCCTCGAGTGGGGATCGAACCCACAACCAAACGGTTTTACAGTCACACTTCGTGCCACTGCGCCACGACTGGCCTCTAATATTTAGCTTTAAAATAAAGTAATTTAATATATTTATATTTTATTGATTTTTAGAGATTGAGATATTACAAAAGCGTTAACTTTAAAAATCATCTTATCTTGAAATTGTTTTGATTAATAACATTTTATGTTGAACCAAAAAAACAATCTTTAGAATACTTGAATGGTTTATTTTTTTGTATTACAATTATGATTTTGCGCAACGACAAAATGCGAAAGTTATGAGTTCTATTCTCAATCTCAAATTGTGCGGTCAGTGGAGAACAAAGTGTCTTAACACTAACTTCCCTTTCGCATATTTCTACTATATGCGAAATACAGTTTGATGGTAAATAAAAAAATATATAAATTATATAATAACCTTGATGATAATGTCTCGAACGTCCGTTGCTCCCCCGTAGACGTGGACGGCGCTGGTTCTTCATTTTCTGATTGTGACACTGCTGACTTATGCGATCTTAACCTGCAAAGCATTTTGCAAACAGTTTCAGTATTTGGAAAAAAAAAATATGTTATATTTTCAATTTTGGTATTAATATTGAACTTTAATGTGTTCTTTTTCATAATTTTCTTCTATATTAAACTTCATGCTTTATTTATCCTTAGCGTGGTAACCAGAGAAAGAATAGAGCACACAAGCGCTACACTCCACTTCGCCCACTGTCATCAACCTCTATATACATGCCAAATGAGAATAGAGTTTCACATCTATTTTTGATAAGCGTCTCAATAATATCCTTGGACGATTTCAAAAGAGGTGCGGGTTCAAATCCCGCTACGTTCAATTTTTTATACGTTTGCTTAATAAGTATTAATATCCTAAGGTCCTAATAGACTGCTATAAAAATATATTTTTTTTATTCAATCAATAGCTTGCATAAAAAAGAACATATATATATATATATATATATATATATATATATATATATATATATATATATATATATATATATATATATATATATATATATATATATATATATATATATATATATATAT
>JAATLQ010030415.1:50526-79296 GCA_013421005.1 Heliconius erato x Heliconius himera | reverse complement strand
TATTGACATAACGTTACGCCACTGCGTGCTGAAGTTATAAGTTGGCGATAAATTAAGGACAGAGTGCCAGTATCCAGTATATAGTAGGTCATCGGGTTCTTTGAGGCCAGTCGTGGCGCAGGGGCACAAAGTGTAACTGTAAAACCTGGCTGGTTGTGGGTTCGATCCCCACTCGAGGAGATGAAATATTTACTTAAATTTATATTTCCATTTCGTCGCTCTGGTGTCGAGGCAAAGTGCGGCGTTGAGTTCTACCTCTTAACACGCAATGCCTCCAGGTTCCCTCTGCCTACCTTGCTGTGTGCGGGATACAGCGTGAAGCTGATAAATAAATAGAACCGGGTTCTTTATGCCTATTCTGGTATACGTACTCAGTGGATACGCAGACTATATTATATTACAGCTATTGATTATTATTGCGGCAGGTTCTGGTTTGATTCCCACTCGGAGGATTGTATTATTTTTATGTTCTCGCTCTGGTAATAAGACAAATCGCGGCGTTGAGTTTCACTATTCAACATGCTGTCTCCATATATGAAAATGAATTTTATTAAAACTAGATTTCCTGTGCATATCCTGCTATTTATTATAGGTATGTGTGTATATGGAATATGGAGTGAAACTATAAAAAAAAATATAAAACTAATTATTTTTTATTATAAAATTTAACATTTCATACATAAATACATACATAAAAAGGTCCATATTAACGTAATACATAAGATTAATTATCATTAAAAAAACCGATTTAATTAAGAATAAGAAGCGTATCACAAAATATTATCTTAGCTTAGAAAGTAAAAACTGCGGCAGGAGGATCCAACGCTCAGTATCGTTTCGCTTCTTGCTCAGACTTTCCAAAAACAACGCGCGCGTTCACTTTGTTTTTATTAGACATTTACATGTGAAAAATAGTTTTTTTTATAAATATATAATAAAAAAAAAAATATTATAAAAAAAAATAAGTGTTTTTAATTTTTTTTTAGAAGTAAAGTGTTATTTTTACAGTTTTTTTACAAAGTGCATGTGCTTTGTGTCATATGGTAAAAATGGCGAGGTCTATTAAGGACGCCATACGCAATTTCTGGAATGTAGCGTGGCTGTTCACAACTAAGGTTTTTTTGGTAATTATTTGTTTAAAATTTTGATATTTTTTGTAAATAAATGCTTTATATGTGTTAAATTTACGTGACAAAGAAATTAACTGGACAAATATTCCGTTCTTCACTATCCAATCACAAGCTAAGAACATAATATTTACACTTAGTTTTAATAATTATATTTACTGTAAAAAATAGTAAATAGCCACAAGGCCGTCGTGGTGCAGTGCATGGGTGTGCGACTGTCACCGCCACAGTTGTGGTTTCGATCAGTATTCGGGGAGTAAGTTTTTAAATGATCTTCATCTCCCTGCTCTGCTAGATGAAGCGTGGCGTTATCTCCAGCTATTTCACACTCAATGTTTTTAAAATTGGGTTAAAAGTGGGGAACGGAGTGCGAACCTAATAATAGGTTAGAAGATAGGAACTAGGAACCTAGTAGGTAGGAAAAAATATAACAACTTTTGTAACTTAATAAATTATTTTTTTAAAATTATAAATAAATAAATAAATCAGCTTCACGCTGTATCCCGCACACAACAGGGTTGGTGGAGAGGATCTGGTGTTAAGACACTCCGTTCTCTATTTTCCGCCGAATTCCGGAGGCGAGTGGCGGAACTCAACGCCGCGCTTTGCCTCGACACCAGAGCGAAGAAATGAAAATATATATTTAAATAAATATATAATTTCCTCGAGAGATTGAACACACAACCAGTCGTGTTTACAGTCATACTTACCCTGCGCCACGAATGGCCTCATAAATCCTGGGTCAAAAAAGCCAAGAGACTTTAAAAAGCATTACGTATTAAAATATATGATTTATATATATTAAAAATAAAACTTTGTATCTATATTACATAATCTATAGGTATAATATAATTGTAACTGATCGCTGTGTGTATATGGAAAATATATTAAGAAAGTCTATTATTAGGAGCATATGTCGATGTAATAGAATCTAAAATATTGGTCTGTAATTCTGTTTGTCTGTGCTTTTGCACACGTTTAGAAACGGCTTTACCGATTTAAATACAGTTTTCAATGTTGTATTTTGGAAAACTTCCTAAACATTTTATGTTCGTCTATTAAAATCAGTTCATAAATAAATAAATTATAACAAATATTTTGTGCAGCAAAATTGCTCCGAAATACATATTTTTTTAACTGGCTGAAACCTTAGTTTCCAATGTATGGATGTTGTTTTTATACAATATTATTAAAACATAAATTAATTTGGAGTCGCTACTAAGTATATTAGGATAATAAAAAAATACAATAATTAACCGATATAAATATGTAAAATTTACAATAATATTATATAGAATTGATTTAAAAATTACAATAGAAAGTAACCACACAGTGCTCAAACTTAGGCGGAGATATTTTTTTGTTCTAACTAAAAAGTAAATAATTTGACTTCAAGTAAGTAAAACAGTGTAATTTTAACATCTTATACATATTTATTTTTAATATTTATGCTTCTCTCGCTTCAAGTCGTTTTACATTTACAGTCAAATGCTGTTTCTTTAAGATAAACATTATTTTTTGCTCCAGTTTCTTGAACTCAGTTTTATTCACCCAGTTAGGGATTGAATCATTAAGCGGACTTTACACTAGGGGTTGTTTATACATGTTTGAGGGAAATAGTGTTGATATTTGTTTTCGGCATTTAGTGGGGACCCTCGTGGTGCAGCAACAGCGCCTGACTCTAAACGCGACGACTGTTGTTTCGATTCCTAACAAGGTAGAAGACAGATCAAGGTGGACAAAGCGCAAAGTTGAGTGTGATGTAATGAGGCTAGGCGACTGAAATATTTATTATTTTTATTTCCTCGCTCTGGTGACGAGGCAAAGCACGGCGTTTAGTTCCGCCACTCAATATGCAATGCCTCCAGAATTCGGAGGAAGGTAGGGAACGGAAGCGTCTTAGTGGGAACGAAGTGTCCTAGCCTAGGTTACCTTTGCCTATCGTGCTATGTGCGAAATACAATGTGAAGATAAAAAAAGTTAGTCTACCTATAGTATATACATCGATCAATTCGTTCTGGTAGTATCTGAGATAAGCTCGTTCAACCAAACAAACTCGCTAACTTTCTTATATCTTGGACATATTAAAATTCAGTTTTGAGCATAAAATGCAATGCATTATTACGATTCTATATAATAATGTGTATGTTATTAAAAGTAAAAGTGAAAACTAAAGTGTACGTAAGACTGGTTCCGATGATTTCACTGACATGTCTTGATTTTTATATTAGTCTTTAAATTTTATAGTTATAATTAGTAGTTTTAAGTTTTTAGAACAAGATAAAGATTGGAAGTAGCCGCGTATTAATGTTCTAAACGAATCAAAGAGTTTAGGGCTTTCGGTTGGCTGTTGTTTATTTTTTATTACTTTCTGTATTTTTATAGTGGAGATTAAAAACACTTAATGATGCATTTCAATATTTATTGATAATTTATTTCAATAGTTAGTACAGGTACAAAGCAGGGTAAGCTAAAGGTAAGGTCCTTTTCTATTAAGACACTTCCGTTTCCCATTTTGCGCCATATTCTGGACGTATTCCGTATTGAGTGGCGAAAGTCAACGCCGCGCATAAAGGCGTGAAACTGATAAGAAAACTTATATCGCACTTTGTCAAACTACACCTAATCTACTATATACCTAAATTATATCATATATTACTATGGACACCTATATAGGAACAAAACCACAACTATTGGGTGAATTTAGGCATCATCTATGCCTCGATGACGTCGTTTATGTTATTTTGAACATACGAAAATTTATAAATAAAAACTTCCGCCACAGAAACCTCTAGAAAGTAAGTAGACAAACAACTAGAAAAGCGGTGATATTATTTAAATGGCTGAACATATTTTATTGGATCATGGCTAAGAACACTCTCGATTACGTCATCTTTCAAAGAAAAAAACTAAATCAAAATCGATCCATCCGTTTGGAAGCTACGAAGCGACAGACAAACATACACAGATAAATACATAGATACGTCAAACTTAAATCACCCCTGTGTTTTCGTCGGGGGCTAAAAACATTTATTTATAGCACTTATATGAAATTGCTGCTAATGTTTTGTAATTTTCCAATTCCCATATAGAATATATTGATAGGTACAACTAGGGTCCTTTTATAAATTTGACCTTCATATGTAGTGCTCCGGCTGACCTCCGTTGGAAATGAATCTGTTATATGACGTCATTGAATTAGCCCCTTTTCGTTTATAATTAACATGCCTACAGTATAATTTGTTAATATATGGCGCGTTGACATTTAAATGTTAAGGCGCAGCGCATTAGTACAGCATCTGACTGTTAACATGATGGTTGTGGGTTCGATCCCCACTCGAGGGAATGTTGTAAATTATTTTATTTCCCTGCCCAACACGCAATGTTTAGAATTCGGGCAGAAGGAGAAGAGAGTGTTTTGACATCAAGTTCCTATCCTTTGCTTACCCTGTTATATGAGGGAAAAGGCGTCCAGTCGTAAATTATTGAATAATTTTAATAAGAAACTAATTGAGTAATTACGTTACATAACACTTGTACTATTATATATTCTTTGAAAGACTTCACTAATCTAAAATCTTGTCACCATCACTAAAAGCTTCCGAAAGAAAGCTTTTAACCTCCTCTCTTAACTAGATTATAAATTTATTACTATCACATTAAAATCCATGATAGATTGAATTATGTCAGTCACTAAGTATTGAGACCAGTGTCGTTGTGGCGCAGGAGCACTAGCGTGACTGTAAACGCGACAGGTAGTGTGTTCGATTCCACTCGAGGAAATGAAATATTTAAATTATTTTAAATATTTCATTTCCTCGAGTGGCTCGATTTCTTCGCTCTGCTGTAGAGACAAAGCGCGGTTGTGCGTTATCAACACGCAATGCGTCCAGAATTCGGCGAAAAGCGAAGTACGGAAGCATCCAACAAAGTAGTTGCTTCACGTATACGATAACATAATTTCTTCGATTTCGTTACAAAGTATGAATACCGCCAATTATACGCTATAATGTAATAAAATATTCAACTAATGTGGAAGATTCCTAAAAGAAAGTATACTGAATTTACTGAACTGGATCTATACTAAAATGATTAAAATATATGGATACGTACATATTACGCATTGCAGTATCAAAATATATTACAAAAATATATTAAAATTGTACATTTGCATTATTCATATTAACGTTATAAATAATAATAGTACGCGCCGGTCTCCACGGACCATCGCATATTTTCTCGGAAGGCTTGGCATAATGAGAAATTCTGTAATATGCTTCCAATACCTACCTGTAGGGATCTGGAACAACTTTTTTTCTGTAAAATTTGATTGCAAAACAACTGTATTACAATATGGATATTCTATTGAAAAAAAAAATAATTTAATGATATATTAATCCTATTAACTAAGCTATAAAATGTATGTGCAATGGACAAAACAACAAGGTTTAATAAAACATTTTATTTTGATTACAAGCTAGTTGTATCTCGCGTATACCCGTTGCACTGTAGGCAGATGTAATCTAGAGGTAAGACACTCCATTACCCACCTCTCGCGCAATTTTCAAGATTTTGGATATTAAGTCGGGGAACTCATCGCCACGCATGTTACTATAGCTAGAGAAAGAAAATAACACATTTTCCCGAGTGGGATTCATGCCTGCAACTGCGTTTACATTCTGATGCTGAGCCACGGGGCCACAATGGTCTCAGGAAATGATATCAGCTGTAATATATTCGTAAACAAAATATATTTACATCTCGTTAGTGTTAGTTTTGCAAACCGGTCGGTTATACAATGTCTTATTTGCACGCCTACATGATACATAGTAGAATGTTGTCAAATGCTAGCAAATTATGTTTTTAGGTCTAGAGTAAATCCTAAATATTAAGGAAAAAATACATGTTAATGATATTTCTAAGAATTACAGTACGGTCGACAAGTTGTGGCCGCCTTGAGCTGTCGATTTCAGTGTTTTGTTTCTTTTGATTATTTTCTTCTCGACTGAAGAATGCCTAATTTCAGGGCGGTTACGACTCGTCAACTGTACTGAAGTACCTCTACTGTGCCACTGCGCCACGACTGCCTCTGCCCGAAATGTGTGGTATACATACCTAAATAAATATATTAAACAACCATTTTCATAAATTTTATAAATAAAAAAATACATACTAACTAAATATTATAATTTAATGATTGACGATATTCATATAGTAACTTTAAAGCTAAACGCCGAGTCACCAATTAGTGAGTCAGGATGTGCGAAACCAAACAAGTTTAATTTTGCCTCAATTAACATGGGATGCTATTTTTTTCATATAATTTTTAGTCATACTTTATGAGAAATTATTAAGGTTAAGTTCTTTGTTTAACGGACTTCTTTGTTGACGGTGACTGATTTTTAAGTAAATATTAATTTTTATCATATTTTGTTGATCATTAGTCAATTTGTTTATTTTATTATTTAGGTTTGTCCTCAGATATTTAACGAGAAAAAGGCTCCCAAAAAAGTAAAGAAAGGAGTTTTCTATTTTTTTTACGGGTTCCAATTCGGTTGACACTCTTTCATTAAGACATATCCGTTCCTCACATTTTTTCTCCCCTAACCTTTAATCATTGACTAGAGTAGGAAACGAATCCACAACTTGTCGCGTGTCCCACGTCCCACGCCACGACTGGCCTAAATGTTCTTTAATTATATATATCATGAAAGATCATCGTTTTAAGGTTTTTTCTATTATTTAATGAATTAATTTGTCTTGCCATTTTTATTTTCTTATATATATACATATATGTTTGGATTAACCCGCAAGTTTCACAAGAAGTCATCCGCCTACATTCGCTGTGTCGAAACAGTATTAAGTCACGTTAGTTACGTATAACTAAATAATCAGCTTGATCTTTGTTTTGTTTTGTCGTTAAATTTTATGTGTCACACATTTTTGTGTGGTTGGTGTAGAAATAATGTTATATTATAAATTGGTTGGAATGCAAAATAGGTCGTCTTTATAGTGAATGTAAACGCGTAGGTTGTGGGTTCGATGCCCACTTAAGGAATAAAATAAAAACTACTAAAAAGATTATGGTTTTAGTAGTTTTTATTTTAAGACATTGAGTTGGCTGACGTGTGGGGAACGGAGAGTCTTTCTAGAGTTTTACCTATCCTGCGATACTGGATGCAGCGTGACCCTGCCATTTTAAAACGTAACTCTTCCTATACCATGTTTATAATTGAAAAATCATTGCATAAACATATTATTATATACACTAAAGTTTATGTAAAGTGGTTGCACCGTGCGAAGGCTTTCATCGAGACAATAGCAATCTGATAACCATTGTGTGCTGTAATATTGAAAATGTTATGATTTCACGTCCATGTGTATCAAATCTCTATACTTAGAGATAATTTGTTCATTAGCTAAGAATGAGGCCGGTGTGGCGCAGAGCGGCACAGCGTCAGATTATTGGAACGGATCTCAACGCCGCGCTTTGTCTTGTTAGTCGGAAAGTGAGAATAATTCATTCTCCTGGTTGGGAATGAATCCACAACCGTCACGACGGATTTATTTTTCTCTTGTTTTTTTTTAAAAATCACACTTCGCTCAAAGATGTTAAAGTTCTATTAAAGAGTAAACCGAAAAGGTAATTGTATTTATAAACATAGCTAAATATAAATAAAAAGTTAAATCGCTTACACAGCGGTTTCTTCCATACAACCAAAAGGCAAAGAATGCAGCCAACTCAAGATGGAATAGAACAACTTTTTCTTAGAACGTCTTAATCAATGTTTAAATGATTACCTTTTACATAGGAATAAACTTTTTATTGCATCGTATATGTATGTACAAACTAGTATTGTAAGTGCGTGTCATATAAATGGAACGGAAAGAGAACGGAGTGATTAGTCACAATTTTCTGAATGTTTTATTTGTGAATCTTTTATTTTACTGACATCGTGGCGGAGAGGCGCAAAGGATTTGACTGTAAACGCGATGGTTGTGAATTCATTACCAACTTGGTGAAATTATTGTATTTAAATATTTTTTTAGGGTTCCGTAACTTTTAAGGAAAAAAGGAACCCTTATAAGATCACTTTGCTGTCCATTTGTGTCAGCCTGTCTTTCAAGAGCCTTTATCTCGGGAATGCTTGGAGTAAAAATTCAAACCACATACCCAGATCTACGGTCCCATGATTTCCTCAAAAAATAGTATTTCTACATTGATTTAAAAAAGATATGGCGTATTTCTAGAATTATGAAATTTGGCAGCTAGCATCTACAGGTACCAGTTCATGAAAAAAAAACTGAAAACATATAGTATTTGTGGTTTAAAAATCCAATCTGAGATCTCCAATTTTTGGACAGAACCCTCGGTGAGCGAGCTCAACTTGCGCTTGTCCGGTTTTTTTTAGATTTACGCTGTATCCCGCACTTAGCAGAGTTGGCAGGGAGAACCTGAGGATTTAATGTTAAGACACTCTCTCCCCTTTAAGACATTTCCGTTCCTTTTTTCCCGCAATGGAACAGAGTGTCTTAAAACTAGGTTCCCAGGTTCCCTCTGCCAATTTTGCCATGTGCGAAATATAGCATAAAACTAAAAAAAAAAATTGTTATTCTTTTCTTTGAACATTTGAACCTCAAACCATAATGTCTATTAAATATGACCTAACCGCCTTCATTATTGTGATAATTAGATTAGTCATAAATTATAATATACTTAATATGTATTTAAGCCCATATGTGTAATATTGATAATTAAACATTATTTTCACAAATATAACGCATCATCACGAGTTCACTGGTATATTAAAGACATTATATTATTTTATTATATGGGAAACCTACAGAAAAAATAATTAATAAATTTTATAAATACTTTACAATCCAGTCAATTTTTTAAAGTTTCTCCTATTTTTGTGTATTAATTAATACACAAAAATAGGAGAAACTTTAAAAAATAATTCCCCTAAAAAAATAATTCCCTAAAAATAAAAATAAAAATAATTCCCTAATTTCCCTAAAAAACAGGAAAACAAAAAAATTATACATGCAATTAGTCTGCGAGTGTGAATTGAACTTGTAACTATTTGGTACATATTATAGCACCAATGCTCCGGCTTAAATATATGTTATTACATATATGTTATACGCCGCGCTTAACCTCGACACCAGAGCGAAGAAATGGAAATATAAATTTAAGTAAATATTTCATCTCCTCGAGTGGGGATCGAACCCACAACCAGACGGTTTTACAGTCACACTTTGTGCCCCTGCGCCACGACTGACCTCAAATGTATGTTATTATATATACTAATAAATACAACGTATATGTATATTAATACTACTACGTTATTTTGCAGCTTTACGCGTTTCTTACTCTACACTCCCCTCTTTCTTTTAAAATAAAAATAATTTAAATAAAATCGTTATTCAGAGTGAGGATTGAATCTACAACCACAGTAAAATAGTGTCCTACTGTGCCATGATAGTCTCGATGTATATAACTTTATTATATTGGTATTGCATTATATGTAATACCAATATAATAAAGTTATATATTGAGAACCACTGTTAGAAGGAATATATTTCCAATAAACAAAACTCATATCAGCATTATTCACTACCTATATTTACGTTAATTCTCTGTTAACATTGACTCAGTATGGCTTAGTTGTTGTTGTGTCATCAATTTATTCAGACGTTCAAGTGATTATTAATAGAATTTATTTTTTAGAAAACATATAAAAAATTGAACGTAGCGGGATTTGAACCCGCGTCTCTTTGAAAACCGTCGAAGCCCGGACGGACGGACGTCCCTTGGACGGTTTCCATAGAGACGCGGGTTTATACCACGGGCAACTCCCGCTACGTTCAAATTTTTGATGTTTTCTAAAAAGGAATACCACGTTAACAATGTAAAAATATTAATAGAATTATATAAAAAATATAGCGCAGAATATTTAGTGATAAATTACTACGTTTTTTACCGTCCCAACTCTCCCACGGTTATTACCGGTGCCGGTACCATTTTTTTTATTTTAACATAACTATTTTGTAATTTTGATTTAATTTTCAATATAGATAAATAATAGTGAATTATTATTATATTCTCGTTTCTACATTAAAAGTCGGCTAATTTTAAGCGAAATCTTTTTAAAGAAAAGCGTTAACTATAAAATCCTTAATGCAACCAAACAACCAACCAAAGTGCTAAGTGATTTATAAAAACAGTGTAAATCTACATCCATCTATGTAGAACATATACAACAAAAATATGTCATATTATAGTACTTTAAACTATTATTAATAATATTTAGTAAAAATGTGTTAACAATAATAGTTAGTGAAGTGTCGTTGTTATGAGTCAATGGAAGAGGAGGTTCCTGTGGGTGTCAGAATCGAAGCTTGGTCGGCTATGGGTATGTTTAGTGTTCTATGTTTAGTATTATTGCACATGACAAACAACAAACGCGACTTGTTGTGTAAATGTATATTTTCATAGTTTTTTTAACATTTTTAAAGTGCCATTGCACATTTTCTAGGTGAAAAGAAAAATACTTTTTTATAAAACGTATAAAAATTTTAATGTAGCAGAATTTGAACCCACGCCTCTTGGAAATCAAGTGCTCACTACTATATATACGAACATAAGGCTTAGTGGTCCGAGCACTTGAACAGTTTAGGCGCGAGTTCAGATCCCGCTAAGTTAAACTTTTGATACGTTACTTATAGTCTTCTAAATCCAAAAGTTAGCAGGTTCCAGGGCACGCTAACGATTGCCAATTTTATATTAAACTACCAATTTATACATAGATACCGTACATAGTATAAATTTGTTTATAAAAATATATTGTCCTATAAAAGAAATCATTTAAGTAGGTTATCCTATCTATACATTATCAAACTCTAGATTCCAATAATATTCTAGAAATCTTTTAAGAGTGCCATCACTATTTATAGAAATCAATTGACCGTTATAGACAAATACAATATAAGCATTATTAGTTACGTAGAGATCGGAGTACCTGGTCACTACGTTCTGTTTTCTTATCCGACTATATGCGGGATAATGTGTGAAGTTAAACGCGACAGTTGTGGATTTGATTCCCACTCGGGGGAACATATTACATATATTTAATATTTTTCCTCGCTCTGGTAACCAGGCAAAGCGCGGCGTTGAGTTCCGCCATTCAACATGCAATACCTTGATGAAACGAGGTGTCTTAACATTAGGTTCCCAGGCTCCGTCTGCTTACCCTGCTATATGCGTAGTCCAGTGAGTTTGCAAAAGACAAATTATTAGAGACAGTTACTACTTACTAAAACGTTCGAACGATCCTGTTCACATAATTTTTCCTACCTCCAGACATAAATTTAAGAGGAAACGAGCGTACAATATAACAATAACAGGATATTAAAATCCGTTCTTATTTTCAAATGTACTTTAACTTCATATTTAATATAATGGATATTGAATTCTCTTAACGATGAGTCAGCATATGCAAATTTAGTATATTTTGATTGAGTTAGTATTAAAATAGACCTCAATAATTTTTATCTTAATTTTAACTTATCGTGTGTCTGTAAACGCAACTGTAGCAGGTTTAATTCTTATTCGGAGAAATTAATAAGTTTGTTGAGGCCAGTCGTGGCGCATGGGTACAAAGTGTGACTGTAAAATCGACAGGTTGTGGGTTCTATCCCCACTCAAGGAAATGAAATATTTATTTACATTTATATTTTCATTTCTTCGCTCTGGTGTCGAGGCAAAGCGCGGCGTTGATTTCCGCCTCAATGCCTCCAGAACTCGACGGAAAGTAGGAAACGGAGTATCTTAACACTAGGTTCCCTCTGCCTGCACGACAGGGTTGTCGTGTGCGGGATACAGCGTGAAGCTGATTTTTTATTAAGTTTTCCGCCACTAAACGTGCAATTTCTCGAAAATTGTAATAAAGTGTCTTAACATTAGGTTTTTGTTAAGCAGTGTACAATCAAATTAATCGAATTTCTATATAAATGAAGTTTTTAAGGCGTTTCAAGTACCACGGACGGAAGCGATAACTTTATCGCATCCCTTCATTGACATAATTTGTATGATGTTTAGACTTTGTTGCCTATTTATTTACATACACTTAAAGTGTGTTTGGTTTAATGAGTCCATAATCTAAAGATATTTTTTCGCATTTCATCGAAAATTTATATAGTTAAGGAAAGAAAAGATAACCTAATGTTAAGACACTCGATTACCTTCCGAATTTGGGAGACTGCATGTTCATTAGTGGAACTCAACGCCACAGAACGGAGTATCAGAACAGAGAAATAAAATTAATCCGTTCCACTAAGTTGATCCCTATCAACTATCCCTAACTTAAAAGTAATACTAGATAGACTAACCCTAAAATTGTTTGTCTTTTTTTAAGTTTAGAGAGCTATGTTCTATGTTCTCTACATTTTATCATGTCAAGATATAAACAATATTTGCTGTGTATTATGGATGTACATTTTATTACTACAATCAAAATAAACAAAATTATATTAATACATACTAACATATTATTGTTGTTCACCAGGCGGAGTTAGTAGCGGCAGTAAGGAGACGTGGGAGAGGTGATAGTGATGATGATGAAGATGATGGCCTGCCACGCAGTCCCCCTGCGTCGCCGCCCACTGATAAAGCGGATAACGTATGTATTTTATTCCTTTTTTTTGATATTTTAAATGAAACTCTAAAACCGGACTATGTTTAAATTTCATTCAAAATATGTAATACTCTCTAAAAAAAATTCCATTATAAAGTTATGTTTATAGCTTATTTTATATAAAATGAGTGCATTGCATACGCAAAATTAACTTTATCAATTATTACATGTAAGTTTCGTTTTCCTACAATTATGAAATTGTTACTTAACCATTTTTTTTAAATATTATTTTAAAATTTGCTTAATCTATCATTATATCTATCTCTAAAGACGAAATATAAAGGAAAAACAAATAATATGCTTTTATAACATTTCTTTGTTATGGCAATAGGCTACTTTTTGATTTTCCCCAAATTATTTGATTTTCCTTTTGACGTAACCTTTTGCGTAATTGTTTTTGTTAGTAAAAATTCTGGGGTGGCCACCTGACTATTTTGGATAGGAACCTCCTGGATCCTAATCCTTACGGCCATGTATTGAACCCATAACCATCGTGTTTAAAATCAACATATGAGGCCTCTACCAACCAACGACATCTATGATTGTTAGATGACATTGTTCATTGCAGTGTCAACTTACTTAGTTTTTGCTGCTTTTAATAGATGGCGCTGTGCTACAATTACCGCCCTAACAGTTGTTTAAAGTCGGTTAAATATTAATTGAAGTAATTGACATCTTTAATTGGGGCCTGATATTTAAATAAAAAAAATATTAGAAGCAATTTTAGCTGGTTTATTGTATAAATGTAATGTTTTGACAAGAAAAGACATGATAATTTTTTATACCGCATAACAGGGGGGGTAATCGTTGACAACCTAGTGTCAAGACACTGTGCTATGCACTTTCTGCATGAATTCGATATCTGCGTGTCGAATAGCGGAATCCAACTTATACATATTCTAT
The DNA here is from genome assembly GCA_013421005.1 of Heliconius erato x Heliconius himera. Classification (NCBI taxonomy): domain Eukaryota; kingdom Metazoa; phylum Arthropoda; class Insecta; order Lepidoptera; family Nymphalidae; genus Heliconius; species Heliconius erato x Heliconius himera. The sequence continues at coordinate 65,567 of JAATLQ010030415.1, read as the reverse complement.
ATAGGGGAAGACTAATTCCCTCGAATGAGAGTCGAACCCACAACCATCGCGTTTAGTGAGTTTACCGTCAAAAGCAAGATGTATATGTTGATATGCATACCAGATATAAGACCATCTCTGCCCATTTCGTAAAGTAAGGAATATTAATAATAAATAATAGATATAATATATACCTATATGTATATATATGTATGTATGATACAAAGATGTCTTCCGCGTTGAAAACCGCTTAGCTGACCGCAATATCACGTTACAATATACCTCTATAAAACAGATAGTTTGATAGTTGTAAAACACATTAATTACCATCAAAATAGTGTTATCAATTATTTTTTTATTTTATTTTTTTATATTTTATAGGTTATTATCTATTTACGGTTATAATGGAATGAATTTTGACATTAGTTTTTTATTATCTGTTATGCATTAGATTAGTATAATTGGGAGAGGTTAATTATTTTTTATTGTTATAGCGTCATGCTGTATTCTGCGTATGTGAGAGAACGTACCGCTCAATTTTGTAGACATAATGGCTTGAGTGGCGCAACTCAACGCTGCACTTCGGTTTGATTCCCATTTCTTCGAATGAGAATCAAACCCACAACGTCGCGTTTACAGTGACGCTACGACGGCCTCGCAGAACGCAAAGCAAATTCCTCCGAATTTTTTCGGGAAGTCGGGAATATTAAAACATATGTTTTAATACTAGGTTAATTCTGTCTGTATGCGGGATACAGCGTGAAACTAAAAGAAAATATCAAACAAACACCTTATAACATCTTCAACCTAAGCAAATCTAAATACACTGCCTACGCCTGCGAAGTCTTAAGAATAAAATAAAAGCCAAGTACACAAAGGTGAAAGTCGCTAGAGGTCAATAAGTCGCTATTTCATATACTAATAGCATTAGAAAATCGACTCTAACTGTAAACATAGATGTAACTCACGTGTGGTTCAGAGTTACTAACTGACAAGTACACGTGGTCAATTTACTATTATTGTTACATAGATATAAAAAATATTTTTCTTTGTTTAGTTTTTAGCTCTACATTGTGTCCACGAACTTCGTCCAATTTTTACCTAATTTTAGAAATATGTACCTTTTAATCAGAGCAGGAAAATTGAAATAACTTACTCCCCCGAGCGGGAACCAAACCCACATCCGTCTTGTCGTAAATTCTTCAAAATATTCATCTTATAAATATTTATTTACTTCATAATTATTATATCTATATTTATATTCTATTTCTTATATCTATATTTATCATAATTATATCAATTGGCCTTTCTAGAACAACTATCATCAATTTATTACCAGACCATACTATACTTTGAAGGCGTTAGTAATAGAATCATAACGAATTTGGTTAGGCAGAGAGAGGAGCTGAGAGAGTAGGTGTGACTGTTAATTATTGTTCATCCCTTATATCTTAAACCTACACTTGGGTCTCAAGTCCCAGGCACTCGTCTGAGCTCCCTACAACGCGATATGTGGCCGATGATCGGTGGCAGTTTCTTCTCTATAATATTAAGTTTACATTAATATTATTTGGTCTGAAATATCCACTGTCTGACGAAATTTACCTTATAAATTTTTTTGATTAAAAATCGGTAATACATGTTTTATATGAATTTTGCTTACGGTCTTTCCCTTCTTCTGGTAACTACTCCACTCAACACGCAATGCCTCCAGAATTGGGTGGAAAGTGGAGAACGGATTTGTCTTAATAGGGACGGAGTGTCTTAACTCTAGGTTCCCAGATTCCCTTTGTGTATCTAGCTATGTGCTAGGTGAACCGTGAAGCTATATCACGATTTGAATTTTATAGTAGTTTTCAAGTACCTGCTAATATATTTATTACGTTTCTTTATAATATGGATATTAGTAGAGCTAGCTAATTCCTGTTACACTAGTTTCTAAATAAATTATTTTCATTGATCACGGAACAAAACAAAGTGCAGCGTTGAGTCCCGCCCGAAATTGTTCTTTCCTCTACCCTGATTTATACGGGATACAATGTGGAAATAAAAAAAAACTATTTTCTAAATGAACAAATAAAACGTGACCGCTATTCTAAAGAGATTACACTAACGTCAGCGCGAATTTGTTTTCATTCATAACTTAATAAAGTCTGTGGTACGTAGAAATATACGTACATACGTCCATACAAACATACATATACACGTAAACACTTTCATTATTATGTAAATCCAATACAAGGCAAAACGATGTAATGTAGCGTTACCAACTTACCAATTAAGGCTTTACGTTATCTGTGCGATAGGCAGTCTAGCCGCGACCTTTGCTTTAAACGCACGCGCGGGAAAAAAACTATTTGACAGCTGGAAAATGTTCCATTTTTAAATTGTAGTGACAGTTCAGATCTTTGTGACAATAGTGACAGAGTAAAATTATGTGATAGTGTTTATAATAGTGTAGTGTAAAAACTGGTGTTATTGTTTGTTTAAAAAATATATATATTAAATAGTTTATTCATTTTTTAAATTTTAATTATTATATACAAAATTCAAAGATAATTAAGTAAAAATACTTATATCAAGGTAAAACTTTATATAATAAAAAAATATGTCGTCTTAACTTCGTCAAAAAAAAAATCAACGCATTTATCGCGAATTAGATACAACAAAAACAACTCTAATACTTTTCACTCATTTTATTGAAATCACATATTTCGTTATAAATCTATATCTTCTATTTCATAATTAATATTAATACGAATACTAGCGCGTTCAACCAAAAAAAAAACTGAAAATCTCAGGGACTATTAGTTCGAATTGCTTTTTTTTTTGTATTGGAAATATTTATTATACACAACACTTAAATATGATCATTTGACCACGGTTATTATATTATATTTCACTCGAATTGGAATTGAACCAATAACCATAGCATTCAAAAACAAAAAAAAACCGAAAATTTAATACTATTAAACATTTACAATCAACTAACAGAATATTACAATGTATTTTACAATAAAAATATGATTCTCACGCACATTTCTCGTTCGGAAAACATAAAAAAGACAAATGACATAGAAAGCCGATCTTCTAATGAACGTTTACGTTTAACGTATGCGGAATTGTTATTTTTTTGTTTCATTATAAATTATATATGACATGACTTTGGTTATCTTTATAAACAATCAACTTTAGCGTGCTCCATAGTTAAAAAAAAATGCTTCATGCTGTACTCCGCATACAGCAGGGTAGGCAGAGGGAACTTAGTGATAAGACACTCCGTTCCCCACTTTCGAGTTCTGGAGCCATTGCGTGTTGGTGAACGCCGCGTTTTACCTCGGCACCAGAGCGAAGAAATGGAAATATAAATTTAAGTAAATATTTCATCTCCTCGAGTGGGGATCGAACCCACAATCAGTCGGTTTTACAGTCACACCTCGCGCCGCTGCGCCACGACTGACGTTAAAAGAAATAATTAATTTATATCGAAACGTTAAACATAACGTAGATATAGCCCATATAGCCGTTTTCGATATCTGGAATATACAACACAAAAAGTGTTTTTCAATACTTATTTAGAAAACTGTATAAAAATTTCAACGTAGCGGGACTAGAACCCGCGCCTCCTGGAAAAAGACCAAGTCGGTTTTCTAAATAAGTATTTTTCTTTCCTAAGTGTGGATTAACACTTTAAAAATGTTAAAAGTGTTTTTCAATTCGAACCAGTAGTTCCTAAGATTAGCGTGTTCAACAAATAAACCTCAGCCTTATTAAAGATTATACGATAAGTATAATTTCTATAAAAGTTAAACTTTAGAATTTCTATATGACTTGCTTTATCTCGTTTAATAAGATAGGTAAAGGTGAAATCTATGTACTATTGTCAGATGCTATTGCAATTTCTACATTTGTAAGAGATACTTGAGTACCTATATAGTTTTAATATTAAAGTCTTTGCATATAGGTATGGTATTTATTTCAACTAGTAATTTTTAACTTTAACCAGTGATTTCCGAGTTTAGCGGTTTCAACCAAACAAATTCTTTAACTATATGATAATAATCTTGACACAGGAACATGATAATTCGACTTATAACTCTACAGATTGTGGGTTCGATTCCCACTGATTGAAATTATTTTTTTAATAATTTCAATTCAAAATGCGGCGTTGAACTCCCCCACTCAACAGGCAATGCCTCCATAATTCGGAATGTATGAAAAATGTAATATAGCAAGTTACTCGAGTAACAGTTTTGCCGTCCCGCCGCGCTGTAGCGGTATGTAAAAAAGTGTGAATTCACTTGTAAAATGAGAGAGCATTAAATTATACAGCTATGAATATATGAATGAAACGGCAGATTGTTAATATGGTATAATGATGATTTTTTAGGCGTAGAGAATAACAAAAAAATAGTGATTCAGTGTTGTCACTAGTTTGGAGTCACTAAGTATTGTTAAAATAGCTTTTTTTAATAATTTTACGCTTTACTCTTTTTAGGGGCTATGTTATCCGCTTTATGTCTTGTATTTTGAGTGGCGAAACTAAACGCTGCGTTTTCCTATAGGCTGGGGCGGGGTCATGAAAATAATTCGTTCCTCCGATGGCTTCAAGTTTTTATTTTCTGTATAATGGTGGGGTAATAAAAGGAAGAATTTTAGTTTGCGATATACACCTATAATTTCTCACTAATTTGATAATTTCATATTACCAAACAAACGTCTTCAGCTGTAACGATCTACTTAAGCAACTTTACAGTAAATTCCTAAACGCTATTTAATCTATACTAATATTATAAAGCTGATGAGTTGGTTTGGTTGAACGCGCTAATCTCAGGAACTACTGGTTCTAGTACAAAATATCTTTTCATATAGTATATTTCCTTTATCGAGAAAGGTCACAGTACATAAAATATGTCATGCCTCATACACAACCTAGTTATTTCCATTTGACCAAGCGGGCGAAGCCGCACGTAAAAGTTAGTTCTTCATATAGAGAGTATTCTTCATAACTAAAAAGTATTTTACTGTATATTTCTCTTTTACTTCTTCCATTGTTATTTACTTCACGTTACATATTCCTAGAATACAGTTTAATTGCTGTTTTCCTAATATCTGTAGAAATTCTTTGTACTTTATCAAAGAATTGTAAAGCATTTTATTTTTTTTATTTTTATAATATAAACATGAATACAATCTGCTTTGCGAAGTATGTTTAGATTTTTTTTAATATTTTTATTTTTGTCATATACACTATAGATTTTCACAAATACATACCCAGGAAAGCTTGTAATTTTTTTTTATTACTTTCACCTGTAACCGATGCATATAGTCCCTCGTGTTTGTAGTCCTTCAATATATATTTTTGAACATTTTATGTTTTTATCTTATATCACTGATCATTGAGCAGTATAATGCTTATAAGGTAATAGAATATCCATTCGTTTCCCATATCATTAAAAAGATAGAAAATTAGTATTTATTATTATTAATAAAAATAAAAATTCTTCACTTCTAACATTACTCGTCTTCTCCTATCGACTTAGTTCCAGTTACTTGGTAATAAGGCTGTGACCAAATGAAATAGGATACAACTTGAATTGAGGTTAAGGGTGCGATCACACGGTGTTCACGCTTTGTGAACAACTATATAACGTATGTACATCCAATACAAACTTTTATATTGTACAGTAATTGCTTTATATTGGTAGATTTATACATGTAATTTTACATGTAATTTTATATTTTATATATGTAATTTATAAAATATTTTTTTTCGATATTTTCTAAATCAATATTTAAGTATTAGTGATTGGCTCCTGGGGTGTAGAACATGACTTTGACAAGTCGGACCGTTATGAACGGTCCGACTTGTGACAAATATTTTAAAAATTAATCAAAACTATTAAAGATAAATTTATCCACGGTAATCAAATATACGTGACGTTTTATGTTGCATTATATATCTTTATTATCTTTTTCAGTTTTTTGTTATTGTCAAAAAAGTCTTTAGTGAATAGAGTATCCATGTAATTTCTTTTAAAAGCTTTTCTATTTACGACTTCTTAAAGTTTGAGTAGAAGAAGTCGTAATTAAAACTTAGATGACCAAATTAAATGATCTTTTCAATGTTTTTCAAAGGTTAATTTATAGACATTTGTCAGCTTTTAATTATACATGCATGGATGTATAATTATATATTTATAGTATAACTATAATCAAAATAACTATAATTATGTATTCGTATTCAGATATGGGTATATAAATGAGTGTGTAGGCACGATGAAGGCTTTTTAATTGTTAATTTTTTCAATTATCATTTTATGCTTGCAAATAACATTATAGTGAGGCCGGTCGTGGCGCAGCGGCACGAGGTGTGACTGCAAAACCGACTGGTTGTGGGTTCGAATCCCACTCGAGGAGATGAAATATTTACTTAAATTTATATTTCCATTTCTTCGCTCTGGTGTCGAGGTTAAGCGCGGCGTTGAGTTCTGCCACTCAACACGCAATGCCTCCAAAATTCGGCAGAAAGTGGGGAACGGAGTGTCTTAACACTAGGTTCCCTCTGCCTACCCTGCTGTGTGCGGGATACAGCGTGAAGCTAATTTAATTTTTTTTTTTAAATAACAGTATAAAATTATTTCATTTATTTTATTATAATCCACTCCTCACCCACATCTTGCAAGGTTATTAGCGATTTACCTGTCTTCTCTCTCATTTTACAACCATTTAGGTGATAGTGGAACAAAAAGGACTATATACTAATAAAATTTTGTTCTTCAATTAGTTTATCCAAGTCGAAAGAAAGGAATATTTTTAATTAAACTCCACCGCCCAACTTAAGAAATAACAAAATTATAAAATATTTATTTTTTATCGTGTTCCATTAAAACAACATTCTATATACAAACACATACATACATACATACATACATACGTTCTAATAATATAATTACATCGCTCTAACCGATCAGGGACGATAAGTGTCACGTTACCCACAAATACTCGAAGACACTGCGTGACTGTGGTGAGGGGAGTAGGGATATCCTTTTGATTCGATTAACGTTTTATATGTTAGTTTATTATATACTGACGTATTCAGGACTTCTTGTCTGTATATATGTATTGTACATATGTACACTAGTACATGTGTACACTAGTACGTCGCCCGTAAATTTGTTGCCGTGGAGAATTGACGCTTTTGGCATGGAGGCTCTTTTTGTTCGACTGAAAGTATAAATACTGAGTGATTGATCACTCTCTATAACGGAAGATAAACGCTATGTAAATTTAAAAAGTAATAATATTAAAAAATAAATTTGTGTAATTTTAACTTACAGCAGCGTCGTGACTCAGAATTGAGGATGTCAACAGTATCTCTGTTGAGTTAAAACTTGCTAGACCTTACCGTTTTTACTCTTACATTTTATTTATCAATGAATATATTTCATATTATTTAAATTTCATTTTACGAGTGGGAATCGAACCCACAATAGTCGCCTTTACCGACGCAAGCTTGTGCCCCTGTGCCACAGCTGCCTGATTTTAATATATTTGTCTCAATGTATATCGTGAATAGGAAGCACTTTGACTGCCTTATTTGAAATGAAATCGGCTTAGTGACGCGCGACTGTTTATCTCTTTAGGTATTTACGTCAGCTATAAAGGCATCGATAGTCTAAGATGGACTTACGATGCACTTGAAAGTTATTGTATTGAATAAAATGAAACACTACAAATTCCTTGCTCTGGAAGACAAATAGAAAATCCAATGTCTCTAAAATTGGGCGAAAAGTGGGAAACGGAGTGGTTTAAAGCTGGGTTCCCCAGTAGCGTTACCAAAACCTTATTAAATCAGACATACCTAAGATTAAACATTAAAATCAATATAAAAGCTTGGAAATTTCATATTTGTATTGTGTATCATGATGTGAATTTTTAATAACCTTTGCCTTAAAGGGAACTTAGGTCAGTTTTTATAAATCGCTCTCAACTCTAAGATCGATCTTGATTGCGATCTTGAGATGCCATTTTCATTAAGAAATGATTAAAACGGCATATCAAGATCGATCTCAAAGTTGAGAGCGATTTATAAATACGGACCTTAGTGTTAGTTTTACTGTATTACCGTATATAGACAACAAAAGCATCTCGTTTCTATCATTGACCTCTTTAACCTACAGTACCGAAGGTTTTGGACCTCCCACACCCTCCCACGTTGACGCCAAGCACTTCTGAATATGGCCATAGAGGCTTAATGATGATGACTCGTGAGACGTTTTGCCTTTGCTGAACTAGGCTGTAGTCGATGCTTATATCGATTTAGACTAGTTGTCATCTGCAACTTTGTTTGCGTGCACTTGAAAAGATGAAATGGCAAACTCCGTTGTATAAAACGGTATACCGCTTCCGCTGGAATTTCAGGATATAACTCCTTTAGTGCTCCCCTACACTCCACCCTTGCCTGGTTTTTCAAAAGTCAATCGAGTTATCTTACCATTGGGGATTTTTTTCCCATAAATAAAAATCTACAGTTATCTACAAGATGCGAGAAATGTTTAAAAAATTAAATAAAAAATATATCAATTGTACCACAACACTATGAGACGAACATACAGAGGGGTCTTTGCTATTACAATGACACATACAGCATACTGAACCTAATAATATAGTGACTCATGTTTTTTAATAAAAAAATATTTGTTTTGTAGGTATCTAATGTCAAATATTGTGTTTTCTTTATAATGAAAAAAAAAAAGAATTGTTTTGATATACTGGTAGGTAAGATTATTTGATAAATTACTCTTCATTCTATTCAATATTCATAGAGCTGTCTTGCCACAGAACCTAACCCTGCACCTTCCCACTCCCGAATTATATTCGAACACACAACCACCTCCTTAAATCCGACTTATCGGGCTATAATAATTTCATATTAGTAAAACCCCGATACAAAATTTCAATAATATTTCAAATCTTTATAATGTGCACAAGTAATGTAATTGTTTCTAACGGTATCAAATTGTGTTAGTGTTACACAAGACTTTCGGCCAATGCCATACGACGACGGGTGCATGCATGTACTTTAGCGTAAATAATCGACACGACTCGCTCGTTTCGTTAGTTAGAAAACGATTTTAGTAATAATGTAAACCTAAGTTAAAATAGAATAAACTGAGCGGAAAGTGAGGTATTAAGTGTTTTATCACTAGTTTTTCCCTGCCTTCCATTCATAAATTAAGAAAGATTCGTAAATAACATAAATATGGATAAAGCTAAAGTAAAAAAAATCTCATTACATTTAGCCCCACTAAGCAACTAGTTACTCTAAACAGGGATATATAACTCCGTTTTATTTGCCGCCCATTACTTATGATAGACTGCAATTTCGGTATTGAATCTATTATTCCATGTTCATCATCATCGCCCATTGCTAGTCTCCGCCTCAGCCAAGGCTCTCCACAATTATAGATCCTGGGCTGCCCGCATGCAGCGGCTTCCCGCGATCTTAATCAGATCGTCGGTTGATTCCTTGTTATTATTTGTTTATAACATTACATACTATTAATATTAATATAAAATACAAAAAAACCAATTGTATTGACCTTAATTTTGGCGATAAAAATCGTTTATTGGCACACAGTCGGTCCGGAAGCGCGTCCGGCACCTGTACATTATGCAATGAATGAACAAAGGCTCACAATAATGTACCTACTTAATTATTACGCAAAATACATATATAAAAGCTAAATATTTTTTTAGCCATCGTAGCGCAGTGGCAAGGCGATAGACTGTGCGATGGTAGTCGGTTAAAATCCGAATTGGGGGAAAGAAATTATTTTCATGTCTTCGTTCTAGTGACATAGCGCGGCCTTTTACGAAATTTGAGTGGAAAATGGAGAACAACGGAGTATCTCAACACTAGGTTGGTTACCGCTGGCTACCCTGCTGTGTTGCGCAGTGGGGGAGTACAGCGCTCGCGCGTCACTAAGGGAAGTTTTTATATTATTTTAAACTGTCATGTCGAAACTATTTTTTTTGATTTGATGTTTATTATGCATGTTCTTACTACCTAGCATTCCTATAGTAAGAGTAGACAATGAGAGATTTCAGGCAGAAAATGGGAGGCTGAGATTTCGATGTGTCTCAACTAGTAATCCATTATATGAAGCCAAATTGCTATGAACGTCGTCTAGTTTAAGAGCTTATAATTTATTACTTCAAATATATACCATACCTGTGTTGATTTCTTAATAATAATAATAAATCAAATGAGGCCGGTCGTGGCGCAGCGGCACAAAGTGTAACTGTAAAACCGACTGGTGGTGGGTTCGATCCCCACTCGAAGAGATGAAATATTTACTTAAATTTATATTTCCATTTCTTCGCTCTGGTGTCGAGGTTAAGGGCGGCGTTGAGTTCTGTCACTCAACACGCAATGCCTCCAGAATTCGGCAGAAAGTGGGGAACGCAGTGTCTTAATACTAGGTTCCCTCTGCCTACCCTGCTGTGTGCGGGATACAGCGTGAAGCTGTTGATTTCTTAGTTTTGTGTATTCAAATTGAAACCCATAACTATCATATTAATAATAATGTAAAGAAAATATTGATCTAAATGCCTTAGGTCACCTAACAAAGCCGTTGAAGTTAAACCAATATAAAGATTAAGGAGTAACTAAGACACTGTAGAAATAGGGTTGCTTGGTGACCTTCCTAAATATAGGAATTTATAATTATACACTCCTCAAAATCCGAATGTTTATTGACAACACTATAACGTAGTGATTCAACACTATTTTCTATTTTATGCGCACTTTGTTTGCCTGATTCGTTAATTATATTTCACTTAAATATGCCTATTATACATATATTAGAGTTGTTTTATACTAGGCCTTGTTTTATACTATTTAATCCTAAAGCTATGACTACCTTAAATTAAATCTTTTTAAACCACCCACCCATACAAGGCTCATATTTTTGGTAACAATGTAGGAGAGGGCAATTCATGTCTTGGATATGTTCCAAAAACTTTCAAAAGCCTCAGCATTCAGAGCTACGGACGAGGCTATTACATAAGTAACTTGTTATATCATGAAAATTGTTTTTCGTACAAATGAGCTAAGGTTTTCATTCCAAATGATATTTATAATAGATCTTGGCTAGACTTCTTCTTGAGTGGCCTGTTGAATTTAAAATATGCTTATTTTTATAGGTTTATACAATACTGCAATAGTTATAATTATTTTTATCAAGAATATATTTTATCATTATTATTCCTTGTATTTGTGACAGCACAACAATATGGTGTCATCGAGATGGTTGGTTGCTCAATAAGGGAATGGGATTTAAATCCATAAATCACGAATTTTTAAAAATCTCTCTACAGAGTTATTAACAACAAAAATAAATTATAACAGAAGTAGCGTGGTAACAACGTATAGCTTAATTGGCGAGGACTGGACAGTATCCAAGAGTAGCGGGGTCAAATCCTTAGTCTTATTGACTCTTGATATTTTTTTTTCATTAGTGAAAAACACTCACTTGTTTTCAAACGTGAGATTAATGTGTTAATCTGAGTGGGGAGGGACGAGGGTGTTTAAGAGGGAGTTGCAAGCTGCAAAAGCATCCCTTGCGGGATTCGAACCTAGCCTTGCGGCCGTCCAACGGGCTGGGAATATTCCTTTACTTAAATTATTTATATCGGACAATTGTAAAGAGTGGTGCGTCGCGTCGGCGCAGTGGCGCGAGGTTACGCACGCTTTCTACCGGCTTTCCACGGTTCAATTGTTTCATGATTATGATATGTCGACGATATTTGCTGGTATTTCGACGTATTGTTGGATTTTGTTTTTATATAAATATCTCTAATAGTTACAGTGAGACATTGTCTGTTTAACAATGAACGTGATGATTGTGGGTTCGATTCTGACGTTGAATTATTTTAATATTTCCTTCTCTAATTAATAGGTAAAACACAACGTTGAGTTGCGCCAACCTGCTTTTTGTATAATATTTGTGTATAAATAACGTTAGAAACTTAATATTGTGTTAAGTATTTGTCTTCTTTTAAAATCTTAGTAACTACTAAGTACAACGAACGAATGTACTACCTACTGAGTGCTTATCTTTATATTATATTCTTTTAGTTTCACACTTTGAGCAAATTAAAATAATAATTTTTTTAACTCTTTATCCGTGGAGAATCGTTGCAGGCTTGCAGCTTGCTTGTCTCACTGCGCCACGAGTTTGTCCCCTATTTAAATATATACTTATAGAGCCATAATTAACGAATTATACTAATAGAGATTAGTGTCTACGATATTAATAATAATGATTATTACAAAACATGACCATGACACAATTCCTTAATCTCTAATTTCACACCATACGGATTAAAGTACAACCGATAACTGGAGTATACATATATTATTAGTGTACATTTTAATCTTTTTTTAGCAAAAAACTGGATATCAAACCTATGATGTACTTATATTGTAACTGCGCTTCGATTCGGACAGATTGGACTATTTAATATAAAACGAATTCTTCAAATCGAACCATTACTTCTTGAGATTAGCGGGCTCAACCAAATAAACTCTTCCTCTCTTTAATATAATTAGATAGTTGCATTATATTATACGATTTCCAATAAATACGAAATACATATGTGATTTTATTTCCTTATACGCAAGTATAAAGATATAGATAAATAATCGACGCAACTAACATCAAAAGGTAGTTTACAATGTTAAATAAACCTCAATGGCCATTACCGATACCGATAGGACAATCATTTTTATTCTAATCCTACATATATTAGTATGATAACATTATTAGAGACGCACGACGCACTTCTAAAGAGTAGGAACTACTTAGCCATTCCATGGTTTCACCATGTCCATCGCGGTGCAAGTAGAGAAGCGTAGAATTTTCTTGGTGGCTGTTCTCAGCAGAACTGCTTTCTAAGCTAGTGGTACCTTCCTGTAGGACTAATACTACTGACACTTATGACGTTTAGGTAGGACTACTGGCCTAATCGAATCGAATTTCGATAGAATCGAATCGAGATCGATTACACCACTGACTTTGTTCACTTAAATAAGATATAAATACCTAACTGCGCAGTATTACTAATATTGATCATAGATTATTTATTATTGGCAGTTTACGATTATAATTATATAGATATCACATATTTTTGTAAAATAAATGGTGATATTTAATTTATTTATTTTGATATAGTTCTAAAAAATAATAATAAATGATGTGACGTAAATAATATAAAACTCAGTTGTTCTTCGAGAACAAAATGTCGATGATACCGGCTGACGGTTTGATATTACATATTTCTGTAGATAAAAAGTAAAATTTAACTCTTAATTATTGTAATGCTTGTATGAAGGGAATTAGTTATGTTATGACAGTAAGTAGCCTTTTGCGCTTTTTTTACTTGAAAGAATTACATTTTTTTAAAATAGCTCCTGTATATACATAAATTACATATATTCTTGATAACACAGTTTATTAATAATAATGAGGAATTGCGCGATAATCGAATCCCCTATCTCCGGCTTAGTACGTTATTAGTGCCCCAGACTGTATGTCAATTAGTTTATCTGATAACACTTACATATTGCGTGTATATTTGATTATTATTATCGATTAATATATATTTTGTAATACATTTCTGATACCTTCATATAAAAATATGTACTTTGTATGTACATATTGTGTTAATGAATTGTTTAATCAAGTTCTATAAGCTAGTTGAATAAATCAGCTTCACGCTATATCAGGATTAGCAGAGACAATCTAGTTAAGAAATTCCGCTCTCCGGCCGAATTCGAAACATTGCGTATTGAGGATTTAAATTTTTTGAAAATGTTCTTACAATCTGTAATATTTCCAACAAGAGTTACCTCATACTTATATTAATTAATGGCCTGTCATTATACAAATTCAAATCCAAGACCTCAGGATTTGTAACCATACAAGCTAACCGCTGGACCAAAAGTCCATATTTAGTTACATAAGAACGTCATTTTGGCTACATATTCTATTGAGCTAGTGCTAGAGCTGTGCCAGTTTTGAGAGAAAATGGATTTTGTGTATTCACGACAGCAAGTAGAAATAAATGCGACTTCCATAGTAATGATATCCATACGTAATCTTACATAACTGAAGTTTTGTTCTGTTGTGTCTAATTTATTACCATATGTATGGAAAACGCAATGAAAAATGATTTCTATATATCGTGTATAGGTGTCTTAGCACTAGGTTTCCGCCTAGGGTAGACATATGCGGGATAGTGCGTGAAATAATTGACACTTCGTTGTTCACTTTCTGCACAATTACGAGATAATGCGTGATATTTAAATAAAGTAGTTGTGCTTATCTCATACTAGAAATTGATTGATTTTGTCAACATTTAATTTAAAACCTAAGTATCGATTGTAGTTTCTAACACGTTGTGGCGTTTGAGTGTTAAAGTAGTTTTACACCTTTCATAATAAATATACGTAATGTGAGCTTTTTTTACACAATGAGAATTTAAAAAAAATATTATTTTTACCTAATATGATTTAATAATATAACAATTTCTATCAGAATAACACTTTTACTGTTAGTATAAGTAAAAATACTATATGCAATAAAAATATAAAATAGAATATAGAAACATAAAAAAATCATAGAGACGACAGACATTAAAAAAAAACGCAATTTTATTTTAAGAAAGGAATATGCGTAAAATAATTTATCAATTGATCTATTTATAATCAATATAAGTACATACGTACGTACATACACTATACATGAAATAACTAAGAATTGTTGTTTAAATGATAAAAAAAACTAGTTGACATACAACACATTATTAGTGCCTGAGGTAACTGTGAGCGTCGATCGTTTAATTATGCAATACAACTTATAGCCTTTATTAACAAACTAGAGGGCGCGCGCGGCTTCGCCCGCTTATTAAGAGTGAATTCCAAAAAAACCACGAAACACGTGTTCTATATAATATTTTTAACAGTCTGAATTTAAATTTTTATAAAAATCGGT